>JANIJI010000003.1:10807500-10990000 GCA_024500535.1 Leptonema lineaticorne | reverse complement strand
ATGAACTTTAATATTTTTTTAAATATTTATTTTTCATATAAAAATAATTTTTAATATCTATTTTATATGCGACTAAATGTCAGAAGCTTTAATTTTTAATTTAACATATTATAAGTAATGGATAAATATATTACATTCTATGTTCTACAATAATGATATGGTTAATGTATGTTTTATATGCTGCGGGACTCGATTTAGTTCCACGGTGTCACTGCGCGTCCTTCCTTTGAAAACTCTATTTTTGGTTTCAATTTCTACTTAAATTATCCTCCTACATATAATACATATAAAATTGTATTCCGAGAATATATTTTTTTGCCTATATATATATATATATATATATATATATATATATATATATATATATATATATATATTTAATCATAATAAAAAAAAAACCCTTAAAATACACCTACGTATTTTTACCGTTTGCACGAAAACATATTTTGTTTTCTTTATGAACACTAATTGTTATTATATTAATATTTCTTCGAAGATTTAAGGAAATATTCGATTTTATACAAAAAGAATAAATTAACTGAATACTTGAAAAGTTCAAAATAGCGATGAATTGTTGCGCGGTTATTTAGCCATATTTTTTTATTTTCATGCAAACGAGACTTTTAAAAGTGTTTTCTTTTTTACATCAAATACAATTTCACTCTACATAATTTTATGAATTATGCATAAAATTTCGAATAACGTTGAATTTAATCATTCGCGCAAAAACGACGGTATAATTCGAAACGATGAGAACAGAGTGAAATGTATCCGTTCACTTCGAACATTTACAACTTTAATTAAATTTTCACCAATTCGGTAAAAATATTAAAATAGAAACGAATAGCAATTATTTGAATATTTTTTTAATATTATTATTATTTAGTACGATGAATACACGTGAAATTTTATTAGATAATTAACGAGATCGTATTTCGTATGCGGTGGACAGAGTCGATTAATTTTAATCACGTGCGTCATTATTATATGAGTGATAATCACGACGATATTAATAAATTTGAAAGATTTTGTTTCTCAAATATTTTTACACACGTGTAACAGTATTATATAAAATTTATTTATTATTTTAATAATGATTTTCTTTAATTTTTTTATACATGAATTCTAATTTTTATTCCTAGTTTGGTAAGATTGTCTATAATATTTGCCAAGCATCTGTTGTCAAAAATTTTAATTACCAACTTGTATTGGTTCTTCGCGATTTTTTTTGCCAAAAACTCGACTCATATTGTTCCACAACCACCGTATGCGCCAGATTTGGATCCGTGCGACTTCTGGCTATTCAGTAAACTCTAAGAGCTTTTGACACGATTGAGGAAATAAAAACCGAATCATCTTACTTCTTGATCACAGTGTTATCTAAATATTCTCAATGATAATTTATTTTTTTCTTAAAATCGAATCGCTAGCTTTACTGTGTGAAATCTACATATGAATTTATAAATACGTAATATTAATAATATAATTTTATTTTCCTATGTGTTTAAATTCCATTATTAATTCGTTGAAATTCACTATTGAAATACTAGTGACATTGACACATGTCATTCGTTGCGTAATTGTTTAATCGCGTAAGTTTTGCATAATTAATATTGCGCTAATTGCGTTTTAATTCAAACGCCTTATATCAAATTATATCAATTATCCGTCATTAATCAGATTAAACTCGTAAATGAACTATATACGAACGTTATATTAATTTGAATTACACATGTCGCTGTAAATGACATTTCCTTTGTATAACATATGTATATATGATTCATTTCATTTCCTTTTTGATAATCTCTAACAATAACAACTGAAGCTTAGATTTTTATTATAATATATCAAGAATGAATCATTTCATATAAAATTTTAATTTATATATATTTTATGGTATACATGAATAACATAGTGATATAAAAAAACGAGTAACAATTATCTATAAAACAATAAATCATTATGAATCAAGTTTCTGAATTTTGAAGAAAATTATTCATTATTGAAAAATTATAAGAAAATATATATCTATAGATTTTAATCTCTTTCGTTTTAATTATAGCAATATATCAAAAGTGTCACCTTTTTCTACAGTAAAATCTAATTTGAATATATTTTAAATATTATGAAATTAGAAATTTAAGTTTTCACTATTTTTTTTTAATTTTATTAATTTTATTTAATTTTAATTTTATTGTGTCTCATTTTTGTGTATAATAATTACTAATATAATAATTATACAGTAGATAAAGTACTTGGGAAAAAAGATTTATTAAAGAAAAATTAATTTATTTTTGTAGTGTAAATATGAAAAACATAGATATTATTATTTTTTATATAAATCTTAAAAACAGGAAAACCAATATATATATATATATAATACAAATTTTTTTTTTAATTTTTATAAATATTTAAAAAAATATATTGAAAAAAGGTTTGAAATCGGAATCACGCATTAAAAATATGTCATTTTCTTTTAATTTGTATTTTATTATTAATAAACGATTTGTAAAATAATTATACCAAATATTTAAGTTAAAAAGCGATCAATCGTACAATTTAAATTAATACTAATCGAGCGTGAAACTTCACTCTGCACATTTCATGGAATCAATTTGTTGAAATTGTACATCGAAACCAATTTTAATTTATGTATAAAACTTCGTTTTCATTGGGATTTTTTCTTAATTTTATATATATTATTTAAAATAGTATAATAAATATTTTTTATTATTTTATTTAACAATATATAATACGAAAATATTACTAAATCGATGGAATTTCGATCGCTAGAAAAGCATTCGTCATTGTCAACTTCCAAGTTCAATGCGAATCTTATTCACAATTTTCCCGAATATATATTATATATAATTTATTTGTATATATATATTTTCTTGACGAGGGTCGTGAAAAAGCACACGTTTTTCTCGATTTTTTTTATATATACATACATTTTCCGCCACTCTAGTAGCAAAACAATATACTGTGAAATCACTCATTCTATTGTGCTATAAAAGCTTTTGTATATTTTTCTTGTAGCTAAGAATTTTTTTCCTCATCAATAATTTATACATGTTGTAACACAAAGTACACTTTTCCTTGAATTATAAATCTGGCATCAGCTTGTATTTTTTTATACTTTTTTTCTATCTTCATATTGATTATACTATTTAATATACTATAAAATATATTTACAACTATCGTTATTCATATTATAGTATTATTTTATCAAATTTGTCATTTTTTTTATCATATTACAATAAATCAAAATATACATATAACACTGTGATCTAAAACTAAAATGAATTTGTTTATAAAATGTAAATTCTTTATTTATTCTTCCAAATCAATTTCATCCCCTTCAGAGTAATCCCCGTCTGATAAAATACACTTTTGCCAACGCTTTTTCCAGTGCTCGAAACAATCGGAAGTCTTTTTGCGGTATAGCCTTCGAGACCTTCTTCGATTCGGTTTTTATCTCCTCAATCGTGTCAAAACGGCGTCCTCACTTTAGCCTTATAAGATTGCTGGATAGCCAGAAGTCGCACGAAGCCAAATCAGGCGAATACAGTGGTTGCGGAACGATATGAGTCAAGTTTTTAGCAAAAAGTCACGAAGAACCAATACATTATTAATATGATATGGTGCATTATCGTGATAACCATGAGTTAATTAAACCTTTTAACAAACAGACTCTTGGCAAATGTTACAGATAGTTCTACCAACCTGAGAAAAAAAAATACAATTTACCTGCCTTCCTAATGCCCGAGAGTTTTAAATGACAATTTCACCTTATTTTTTTATCACGGTAGTAAATTATGAATATAAAACATTTTTTAAATTTATCCACCAAAAAAAAAACATTTTTTCTGCTCTATATAAATATTAAATAATCGTTAGAAAATATATGTAAATACTTTTTAATATTTAATACTCAAAATCTTTTAAAACTCGTAAATACAATCTCAAAAACTTCTGACGAGTTTTCCAATATGTTTTTTTCTATTTTATATTATATTATGAGATACAGTATTGTTGTCGTTTTATTTGCGATTTGTTAGACAGTTAAACACGGTAACTCCATTTGATGGATTATATACGAGCTTTTCACTACGCTTTTCCTCACACTTGTTCCGTATATTATTTACGAGTGATGTATATAAAAAAATATTGCGAATTTTCCGCGAACAAAACACTCATTCGAACTTTGACAAGAATCGTTTCGTGACTTTTATCGGGTTTCGTAGTAAATTTTAATCGATTATTGCCTATTTTTATGAAGTTTTTAAATAAAAATATATGAAATCAATATTTTTATTATTATTATTATTTCGATTGCAAAATGTTTATTTTTATCCATTTAAAAGAAAATCCTATAAAAATGTACTTATTAAATACTAAACAAAAGTTGAGATTTCTATTTCCTTTTACTTAACAAAACCAAAAAAAAACTTGTAATTAATTTTATAATTTATTCTGCATCTACATAAACCTTTTCTCCGACTGTCGGCTTTGCATGTTAATTAATTTGTTCAGACTTTTGCAAAGTTTTCCTTTACTAAATTTAGAAAATGTTTTCACGTTTTAAAAAAAAATATATGTATATATATATATATATATATATATATATATATAAGTGTTTGTACAACACAGGAGTTGGCAACCTTTTGAGTTGGAAGAGTCAAAAATTTTAATTTATACGATTTCGAATTTTGAAAGAGCCACAAAAATTGTTAATGCCAACAATAAGTATAGTAGTACTTGCATAAATATAGCTTTTTGATAAAAAAAAAACTAATCTATTTATTCATATATAAGCAGTGTTTTTTCATAATAAATTAAATAATATATATATATAATATTATTAGATAATCACTTATTATTTAAGTAAAAAAAAAATAAAGCAATTAAACATTTATATGCAAAACTAATTTGTATTTCAATAAGAAACAATTGAGCAAATAAATTAAATTGAAGCGATGCTTTGAATGGTTATTAAAGTAAAAAAAAATAGAACTGAAAAGCTGCAGATTGCCGATCCCTGGTATAACACAAAAAATATTATATTATGAAATTGAATGTGTATTTAATTTTTTAAATTAATTTAATAACTCAATATTTATTAATTATTTTTACTGAATTCGTATTTTAATTTGTGATACCGAAAACTTCTAAATATACTGGTAATTTTCACTTATGATAATATTAATAAAGACGTATAATTGTGACTGGGGGTTGTTCTTGGTATTTTTTTCTAAAAAAAAAATAGAAAAATACCAGAGATGGGGTAATTGCGAACAAGGACGTGCGTCAATGGTGTTGTGACGTCACACGATTCCGACTTTTGCACCCTTAAAGGGCGTCGCAAAACGTACTAATCACGTCGTTAGACTTGCAAATTGTCAATTGCCGTTAGTTGTATATTTTTTTGAATTTATTCCGTCATTATTGTTGCAAAAGAAAAAAAATCCGGCACTCTTCGTCTGTCGCCGTTTTCGTAGCAACATCCCGGTATCGATTCGTCTCGACTTCCTCTGTACGTTTTGACCTTTGCTACTTTTGGTGAATCAATTCGTTTACATCGTCTTCTTTGAATACATCTTGGATGTAAAAATTACGTACTTCACATATTAATTATATTATTTTTATAGAAATATTTCAATATAAATTCATAAAGCTCGAGATATTTACATTTTTCATAATATTATATAAACAAAATATTTGTTTAATTCTGACAATCATATGTATTACAATATTTCATTTTTAATATTTAAATCCAATACGAATTTATTTCATTTATATTTCAAAAACGATGAAGTTATAAAGATTTTTAAAATGTCAATGTAAATTCAAATATTTGATTAATAATTCCTTTTATTTATTAACTTTTTTTATAATAAATTTTTCTAAAAACTAACAGTAACAATTCATTATTTTTAAATGAAATATTTTAGTGAGGTGATTTTTGTAAAAATTTTCTGACTGTCGAATATCATAAATTATCGTAATTCAAATCATAATTTCATTCCAAATTTCAATTCTAATGTATATCGAATTGCTACACGTTCATTATTTTATTTTACTATATGTATATTTTTATACTATTTTCATTATTTGATTTTTAAACGATGATAACATCAAAACTATACAACAATAATAATAATAGACGTTTCGCTGCGAAACCAATTTATGAATAGACCAAAAATTTTTGAATAGATTTAGGGTGCATTTTTTTTTCGAAGAAAGAAAAATATAAAATTTCGTCAACAGCCTTCGAAATATAACACGCGACAGCGATCGCATTTTCAAAGTCACCTTTTCTTAACCGAACATAATACTATACATATTTAATGACCTTATATTTGTTTTAGTGCAAAGCATGAACTCGTGACAGTGTGTAATTATTTCGAATATATTACACATGGCGCCAGAATGAACTATATCAGACTGAAATCAAATATATATATATATATATATATATATATATATATATATATATATATATATATATATAAGTATATATATTGAAAAAAAATTCTTATACAAAATAATATTTAAATTACGCTTTTAACTTGAAAAATAACAATACATTCTACTATGTATATCGAACCATCCATAAAATATTTGTTATTTTATCTTTGATTATTTTAAATTATTAATAAAGTTTATATTCATGTATGAACTTTGATCGTTAATTAATTCGTATTTCGTTTCGTAGAAAATGTTTATTTTAATTATCAAATTTAATTCGATTAAACGTTACAAAATATAGTTAACTAAAACTGAAATATTGTATAATATAATTAAAATTTTCCCGTGGAAATCTTAATCGTATTTCGCACAAATTACTGATTTTATTTTAATATTATAAAAATATATTGTCCAATAAATATTATATACTACTGTGATCGAAAAGTAAGATGAAAATGTCATTTAATACTCCAGGGCATTAAAGTATTAAATGCGTTTTATCGGACGGGAATTATAATACATTGAAGAGGATGACATTAATTTGAAAGAATAAATAAAGAATTTACATTTTATAAACAAATTCATCATACTTTTTGATATATATATATATATATATATATATATATATATATATAACAATCGTTTGTTAAATTTCACCCTCAGTCTAAAGCTTTCATTATCACGTGAGTGCTTTAATAATTATGAGCTTTTAACGGACATTATGTTAACGACTGTGCCGAAAGGAAAAACAACGGAGAAAAAATAGACCTCTATTTTCCCGCGAAAATAGAGGTCTTATTAAGGAAGTCGCGTGAAAAAAAATGAAGCGCACGTTTTTCATTATGAAACCATTTTTCTTTTTGGCAATGAAAAATTCGACTTCACCTATTTTTCGAGATATTTTTAGCGCTGATCATATCAATTCTTTGTTTTCAAATTTTTTATACTACCGCTTAGATATTTGATTGCGGTTTTATATTTTAAAATTAATATAATTTTTATTTCTCACATTCTATTTATATAATGAAATTATATCTGACACGTTTATTTTATGGTCAAATAATAATTATTATTATATAAAAATGTAATATATATTAATATGATATTCTTATTAATTATATCTGTATATTATACTATATAAATATTGTATAATATTTATCGATTTTTAAACGACCTTTAAATATTCAATTAATTCCGAAATTAATCGCCTTAAAAATATATCTTTTGGCTTTTATACGGTTTCGTCTTCGAATTTATATAATATTCCTATCAAAGGTCAAAGATTGCGAAATAAAACAATTTATTCACCGTCGTTTTATAATATTATTTTTGATATTTATATAAATATAATGTAATTTTATTACTAACATAATCGTATTGCATAAATGTTACATCTTGTAAATATATCGTTTTTCGTATTCGTAATATTATTGAATAATATTATAATGATTCAAAAACATCGTAATACTATCAATTCTGCAAATAAAAAACGATTTCAAATACAGTAATACAATTACTCAATAAATTTGTAATCGATTAAAACGGATTTTACATACGATTTTAACGGAAAATTTACACTTTATATATTCGTGCTTTGAATACTTAAAAGTTCATCGAACTCCGGCTTTTAAGCTTCAACATTATTTTCCACATTCGTGCATTTTCGCAATTATTATCGCATGTCATAACGTGCATCCGTATGCATTTTGATACGTTTCAAGACCTACCACAATCCAGTTTTCCCTTCCGGTTTTCGTTGTTTTCCGCGTCAGCTGACCCACCGGAAGTGGGTCGTGCAGTCGACAATGATGAAAATTTTACTTCGATTTCGAGCAACCCCCCTCGTTCGAAAATGGCATTAAATCGAGCGCGAAACGGCCTTCCATGTCTTTTTTTTAAAGTTCAAAGCCCAACAACGACCGTCTGGATTGTTATTTGTATCGATTAACCGACTGAATATTTTACGATATGAAAATAGCCGATCTACATATAAATTCGTGATTTAAATACTGTTGTGACGTATATTGACATATTCGAATCCTCTATCGACGATTTGACGAAGGTTTTGTGTTAGAAATTTAAAGTTCGACTTTATATATTCATCGACAAAAGTGAATTAATTCGACTCACAAATTAAATTCGAATCATATTATTTCGATATTAATATATCTCATCTATTTTAAATTGCAAAATGTTGTTAGTTTATCCAAACGACAGATTTTTTTTAATATTCTAAAAAAAATACTTATTTAAAATATTTATTTATTTGTTTCAAATAAAATCTTTAAATTATTCTTTATACAACATTTTATTTATATTTTTATGCGAATATTTCTATTGAAAATATATATTTTAAAAACGATGTAAATGTGTTTGTTTGTAACTTATTTACAAAAACATAAATTTAAAATTACATATTAGACGTAAAATAATTATTATAATGTCTTTACAAATTGTATCATTTTTCAATATAAATTCTAGAGTTGTTTTTGAGTTAATATTGAAAAAATGCAATAATATATAAATTCCATTTTGATAAATGAATGAATGTGTCATAGCAACTTAGAATATATAGACAAAATTTTACAGTTTTACGAATCGGAGCTTTTAATTGTCGTGCGACAGACATCAGAAATTTTCCGGATGTTACACATGCAATTTTCTCATTGTCGAAGACGTTTTCCATCTTTTTTCTTCTTTATCATCAATTCGAATGTATGAGTCATCCGAGTATGCGTCAGAAGCCGCCGTCGACCGACGATCGATACTTTTAGTAGGAGAAGCGACGCCGAACGACGCCTCTGTGCTTCCTTCTACGCCGAGAGAAAAGCGTCTATCATTCAATAATCATGCATTGAAAAAAATCGGTAATTTTATTTCATAAAATTATACGCGAATATAATACGAATTTTATATGTATATATATATATATATATATATATATAAATATATACATATATATACTTATATATATAGATATAATGAAAATTCGGTGGAAAAACCACCGATTTTTCCGTGACGCATGCGCGCGTTAAATTTTCGCACGATTCGAACGCGCGCACAGCTGTGCTCCGATCGCGAAACAGACGCCGTTCGGACGCCGTTGATAATCGACGCGTATTTATTTATTTATTTATTTATTTGACGCATTATTCCGTTTACATTTATCGGTGTAATAAATACGATAAAAGAAGAAAAAGAAAAGAAAAACTCGAATATTGTGCGCGCCGCGTGGAAAATGTTCGTCGAGCGTTCGTCGCGTTTTCACGACGTCGACACAACGACGACGAAGACTACGACGAAAATTTTCGAAGATTTTTGTTGATTCGCGTGTTTGTTTTTTTTTTTGGTCCACGACAGTTTTCGCCTGTGGTATTTAAATATTATATATATATATATATATATATATTAATTTTTATAAATACGTTTAAATATTTTTTTTCACGTGTGTATGTATGTGTATGCATGCGGTATGTGCGCGTATGTGTATGTGTGTGTGTGTCAACGAATCGATATCGCAAATTTTTAAACACGTAACTCCGATCAATATGCAATGAACTACTTTAAACGAATAGAACCCTCCCGACGATTAATTAAAACCTATATTGTTCATCTGATATTTTAACTACAATATTATATTTTTCCTTTATATTAGAATTTTCGTGTATTTATTTTTTTTATATTTGAATCGATTAATTTTCAAAATATTATTGTGTATCTATACAATATGTTTCTATCAATTTTCATTTTCTTCGTATTGTACAGTTATTTTTCTTCGAATGTGAAAAACAAAAATGTGCGCGCATCTTTTCTATCGTTCGTCTCTTTCTTACTATCTAGTCAATAAATATATATATGAAAAAAAAATGGGAAAATTCACACATTTTGATACGATTTTTCAATTGTGAGGAATAATTTATTTTTGTGTTCCAAAAGTGATATTATACTCATTTTAACTAGTGATCGTTCTAAACATATTGTGAAAAATATCAATACCTTATGGGTCATTATGTGACTAAGTGTTCTGTTTAATAATATAATATTTTATTAATAACAACCATATATTTGCGGTAAATATTTGTTCTAATTTATTGTTGTCCAATTAATGTATCAATTACTTATTATACGCTTAATTGTTATTACATTTCTTTTTTACTATATGATGTTAATTTAAATTTATGTTTTTTTATATTTTCAGATAATTTATCCAAATACTCATATTATATTTCTACGTATAATAATATTTTTTTTATTAAATTTTTTTCATTTTATAAATAAAAATATTTTATCCATATGTTACATAATATGAAAGGTACTATTGCATAATTGAAACAATATTCGATTTTATAATATGTTATTTAATAAAATGTTAATTTCGATTATATAAGTAATCGTTATTTGATATTTTGAATTGAAAGATGATATTCGGTATTGCGTCTTCCGAAAAACATTTTCCGAAACGATGAATGTCTATTATTATTATTATTATCAATATCAATATTATTGTCTGATACATGAATAATAAAAAATATATAAATTTATATTCTTTATTGTACATATAATACAGCTTTTAGTTTATATCTATACGGTGATTTATATAACGGCGGGTAATTGTTATGGAAAAACGAATGAGTTTTCTTTGGCTTTTATAACGATTGGGGTTTTTCCGTTGAATTGTACTATTGGCGTTTTTTTTACGGAAATGACAAATTTGACCCAAATTTTCCTGCGCAATTTTGACTCATAAACGTAATGTTCCCTGACTTTAATAACGTTAAAAATTTTAAATAAATATATATTTATAACACGTTTCTTTCTTTGTTCGACTCTATTGTGTTTTTAAACTGATGAAACCTTATAAAAGCGTCGCGGACTTTTTCAAGGCTTTTCGGTAGCCATATTGTTGAATTTTCTAATCGCTGAGAAAATTCACAATTAATCAGTCGTCACTCGGTTAATATGAGGATTTTTTTTCGCCTATTATTTTTATAATATTTTTGTTTTTTCGGGGATTTCGTTATCGTGTTTACTTTATTTATATCAAAATATGCGATTAGCGATACAAATATAAAGAAAAAAGTTTATCTTTTTTCCACCCTATAATATATATTCCACACAAATATGTATATAAGTATATGTGTGTGTATGAATAATCCACAATATGTTTTTTGCGCATATATATATATATATATATATATATATATATATATATATATATATATATATCATATATTTTTTTAATATAACATACATGCGTGTTTTCAACATTTTTCCCTCGAAACATTATTTTTCCGATATTGTCGACATTTTCTATGAATATCGAAGTGAATTTTCATCGTACCGTAAAATTCAATTTCGTGTTCACATGTCGCTTTATATACACACTCGAGAAAATCGAAGAGTTTTAATGACGCACATTCGAAATAAATTCTATCTTTTTTTTCTATATTTTTTTTTCTTATTCCTTGTTCATTTTATTACTTTCACAATATTGGAAATCATTTCTGAAAATTTTAAATTCTTAAGTTAACCCTATATATATGTGTGTGTGTGTGTGTGTGTATGTGTGCGCGTGCGCGCGTGTGTGTATTAAATTAAATATACTCATATATTTATTTGAAGATTTTATTATCTGTATATACTTCATCACTATTTTATAAACATTATTATTATAGAATTTTTTATCTTAATAACAATATTTAACGTTATTATTTTTACAACTTTGTTAAAAATATTATTATTTAGCCATATATTCAATATGAAATTTTACTATAATTTTATAAACCAAAAAATATAATTAATTGAATAAAAAGGAATAAAGTATATTATTATTCATATAAATAATTCGAAATTTTGTTGTAAAATAAAATATTTAAAACATTATAACAAAAATATTATTTTGCAGTGTTAATTTATTTAAAAATTTTCCTTGTGGTATATTTTCTTATACTGCAATATTTGTAAATTTATATTTATTAAATTAAATTTAGTTCTTAGAACTAAATTTAACTAAACAAAATTTATTGTGAAATACGTTTAAATTACATCTTGAAATAATAGTTTTTTTTTTGTTTTACCCCTTTTTTATTATTTTACATACGATTATAATTTTTACATATATTAAAAACGTTCAGTATGAATGTGATATGAAATTGTGAAATTTATTTATTAAAAGATTGTGAGAAATATACTTTGTTATTAATTATTCTAAACGATAATTTATGATATATTTATTTTCAATGTATGTTGTTTTATAATATTTTTTCTTTTTTTATTATAGGTGCATAAGGGTAAGGGTGTGAGCTCCGGAAGCCACCCTCCCTAAAATTTAATTAATTAAAAGAATACACTGTGGTAACACATTAACATTCTGCAACGAGAACAGAGCTGAAAAATCAACAACAATGTCTTCGGTGAAAGTTGCCGTTAGGGTGCGGCCCTTCAATTCCCGCGAGGTCTGCAAAGAATCAAAATGCATCATCGAGATGTCGGGAAATACCACGGGTGAGTGTAATAAATCGGTGTCACATAACCTAACATTCAATTCTAACCTGTGCATCAGCGTGAAGAGTCGGCCATTTTGCGCTCGTCGCGCCGCCATTTCGTGCGTGCGAACCAAACAAAGAAATTTTTAGAACGTCCTCGACGCGAGCATGGTCGTCGAATGGCCTTGTTTCGGCCAAAATTTGAACGAATCGATAGCGCGCGACCTTATGTGTGCACCCAGGGTCTGGTTCACTCACCCTTTTTATAATTAATGCGTGTATTCAACGGACCAAAAAATAATGTCTATTACATTTTACAATTTCACTAATCTAAATTTTAATTTCAAATATTTTTTGTTTTGAATTATAAATTTATTTCATTGATAGAATAAATATAAAATTAAATAATTTAAAAAAAAGTTAAACAAATAAATCAATAACAATTTACGCGAAAAATAGGCTAAATTCTCCCCATACTGATATATATATATATATATATATATATATATATATATATATATATATATTTATAACAACGTCCGGTTCATAACTACGCGTTATTTTAGTAAATTGAACCCCGTACAAACGAACATTTTGATCTTTAACCTTTTACCCGCCGTCGTTGAGCGATTAACTGCTCTTTCGCATTATTATCGCCATCGTCCCTTTTTCTGGTTTAATGAATGAAATCATTTTCTATGACACTTGAATTTTAGTTTTTTTTACGTATTTCAGTCGCCCGTTTTGATGACTCCTTTATATTCCGAAAATAGTTTATATATATATATATATATATATATATATATATATATATATATATATATATATATATATATTATTTTATCATATGTTTAAGACACCTAGTTTAAGAAATAAATATCATAATATATTTACTTTGAACAAATTTAAAGATTAAATTAGATTATTATTCTTTATTATTATTTTAATTGAATAAATTTAAAAAGAAATTAGTTTGTGTTGTGACGTCACTCTAAATTTATTTTATTTATATAAATCTGCAACAAAGGTTGAAAGTTAAAAGACAAAGTGGACGACTTGACCTAATAAAACCTGTGTTAAGAGACTTGTAAAGGAGGCCAAGGTGTTTAATTTATTTTCTTTTTTTTTTACATAAAGCAAATATTACAATAAACCATCTTTCGGTGTAATAAATCTAAAAGACATATTAAGGGTAAGTTTAATTAAATTTTCTAGCAAAATTCATTTACGAAAGAAGAAACAAAACAATACTAATAAAAAGTGTGCTATTTATTCCTTATAGATTTTATTTATAATATTCATATAAAATCTAATCTCAAATATATATTTAATAAAAGAGATAAAATATTTTCTACGTTAATACGTTTACGATTTCTTTATATAAAACCTATCTTTTACGACTGAATTTTATTGATAGTGCTGCAGTTATAAAAAATACCTTTTCGCATCCGAAATACTCTTATTTTATTTCCGCTTTACGAATAAAATTTTTAAACATGAAATCGATATTTCAGTATAAGCTTTAAAATATTTCATGTTTTTCTATTGTCTTTTCAGCCATCGTCAATCCAAAAGCGCCACCCGGAACTAAAGATGCTATCAAAAGTTTTAATTTCGACTTTTCATATTGGTCACATAATGTAAGTAAATGATTTCGATGTCTTTTTTTATTTTATTTTATTAAAAAAAAATATTAAACGATATGTTTGTTCATTTTAATCATCGCAGCCGGCAGATCCAGAATTTTCAACTCAACTCATGGTATACCAAGATATCGGTGAAGAAATGTTGCAACATTCCTTCGATGGTATATTTAATTATCAGTGAAATCGACTAATATTAAAAATGCGTATATTAATATTCTTTTCGTCTCTAGGTTATAATATATGTATATTTGCATATGGTCAGACAGGCGCTGGTAAATCTTATACCATGATGGGTAAACAAGAAGATGGTCAGGAGGGTATAATTCCTCAGATCTGTAAAGATTTATTTAGACGTATTAAAGAAACTACTAGTGATGATCTTAAATATTCTGTAAAAAAATACATTCAATTTTTAATTATAATATAATCTCATTCTTTTTTTACTTAACACCGATTTAATTATATTTAGGTTGAAGTTTCGTATATGGAAATTTATTGTGAACGTGTACGAGATTTACTTAATCCAAAAAATAAAGGAAATTTAAGAGTAAGGGAACATCCTTTACTCGGACCATACGTAGAAGATTTATCCAAATTGGCCGTAACTAGTTATCAAGATATTCATGATCTCATCGATGAAGGAAATAAAGCCAGGTTTTTTTTTTGTAATAATATTTTTCACCAATAAAATATAAATCATTATCAATAAACATGCAAATTTACAGAACCGTAGCAGCGACAAACATGAATGAAACCTCTAGTCGATCTCATGCCGTTTTTACTATATTTTTCACACAACAAAGGCATGACTCAACCACAAATCTTTTGTCGGAAAAGGTATTTTTTTTACATTAATATATTTATTTTAACTCTTCTTTATTAAACATTTTATATATGTATATCTATAGGTTTCTAAAATATCATTGGTTGATTTGGCCGGTTCCGAAAGAGCTGATTCTACTGGCGCAAAAGGTACTCGTTTGAAGGAAGGTGCTAACATTAACAAATCATTAACAACATTGGGAAAAGTTATATCTGCTCTAGCTGAAGTGGTAATTATTTAATTTTCATACAAATACGATTAGATATACGTCTATAGTTTCTAACACCTCTATATATCTATTGTCAATCTTTACGTTTTCATTGGATATTTACAGTCGGTAAGTTTTTAAAGTATTTTTTTAGAATTTTCACACTACAAATTTCTTTTTGAATTTCTGTTACGTAATTTTATTTTATTCCAAAATTTTCAGGCTTCGAAAAATAAAAAATCTAAAAAAGCAGATTTCATCCCATATCGGGATTCAGTACTTACATGGTTACTTAGAGAAAATCTTGGTGGTAATTCGAAAACTGCTATGATAGCGGCTATATCACCTGCCGATATTAACTATGATGAAACATTAAGCACATTAAGGTAAAGATAATTTTAAATATTTTATTATTGCGTTTTAAAATTGCAATCATTTACTAGATATTTTTCGTTAAAATATTCATAGATATGCTGATAGAGCTAAACAGATCGTCTGCAAAGCTGTCGTCAACGAAGATGCCAATGCCAAACTTATTCGAGAGCTCAAGGAAGAAATTCAGAAATTACGCGAATTACTCAAGGCTGAAGGAATTGAAGTGCAAGAAGGTAAAAAAAATAATAATTGTAATATTAGCATATATTTGGCTTATATAAGGATGTTTTTTTCATCGCTGAAAAAAAATGGTATCAAGATGAATTTAGATTATAATTTTATTATGTATTAATCCCGTAGGACCTGACGGTAAAGTCTTATATGAAAAAAGGGAAGATAGTAATAGTAAGTAAAACGTAAAAGTGATATTGTGTAAATAACGCTAACATATTTATTTTGCAGAATATAATATATATTTTATATGAACGTACATGTATATGTCATGATTTAATCGTGTTTTTATTTTTCTATATATACCATATATATATATATATATATATATATATATATATATATATATATATATATATATATATATATATATATATATATATATATATATATATATATATATATATATATATATATATATATATATATATATATATATATATATATATATATATATATATAGATTATATATTTATACACAGCAAATTCGTCACGCATAAGAGTAATTGAAAATTTGCAATTAACTTGTACATGTTCATACGAAATTTCTATTGAATTTTATTGTCATATTTCCAAGGGTAAATATTTTAAAATATATATCATCTTGTCGTGCCATGTAACAATTATACAAATCTTTACTATACAATTCTAAGAAATTTTCAAACCTATCTTTTGCAATTATATAACATAGTTTATTTCGAATAAAATATACAAGATGATGTGTAATAATAATATTTAACAAATTTTATTTAAAACGGTAAAAGTTTTCCAAATTATATTTGTATAAATTATTTAATTATAATTAAGTCTTACTCTATACTTTATATTACAGTAATATAATATAATTTATAAAATAATTCAATTGCTCTGAAATAGAAGACAATTCTAACCTAATTCATTTAATTTTATATAAGATCTTCCTTTTTTTTTATATTCATCGAAATTATCAAACGAAGATTAATATAAATTTCAAATCAGCAACGAATATCGAGTTAAAGTGACAAAAACGGAATAAAATAATTATATTCTATTATTAATAACTGTTTTAACATTTTAATACATAAAATATCTCGAATTTCCTTCTGCACATCAATTTCAGAAACATCATTCAGTTTTAAATTATACATTACTATTTCTTAAAAATATTCACTAATATACATATAAACTACAAGGCACGACAGTTAGAAATTGTTATCCATATAGATTTTTAAAAACCATAAAATACTATCAATCTAAGTTGTTTTTTTTTTTTTTTGAGAGGTACATATGATTAATTTATTTTTATTTTATATAATTTTAATATATATTTTTTTACATTTATAAAACATGTACAAGACTATAATAATGAATTCGTTTCATAGAATATATATTCCTATAAACAATTGGCACTGCACACGTATCGATTATAAATGAAATACTTGCATGTAATTTATTTATTCCTAATATATTATATATATTATTAAAGCATGGTATATCGCAGTGTCTATATATATATCCAATATTGAAAACAGTAATTTATAATCTTGCTGAAAGGCACAACGTATTTAAATCGGGTTTCAATGAGTTACAACAAAAAAAATCACTAAAGCACTTTTTTTATCTTCATTGCCAATTTTATATATATATATATAAATATCGAAAAAAAATCAATAAAATTGAGCCTTTCAACATTTTAGCTTTGCTTCTTTATGTGCATCGTCTGAATCGATTTGAAAATAATTATTTAAATAAAGCTTTATGACGATTATTAATCATAAAAGCTTTACAATTTCTGTCCATAAAAGATTTTATAATATAATTAATATATAAAAAGATATTTCCAAATTTTTTTCTTTATACATTTGTTTATTATAGCGTACATATATCATTATAAATATTTGTATTTATTTTTATTGTTATTCTTTTATGGACCTTTTAGTTCAATATGAGTTTATGTTTAGTTTTTAATTTATTCACATCGAACGATTTGCTTCATTTTAAATAAATATTTAGATTTTATCTCATTAAAGTATCAGTGTATTTATTTATTTTTTTAATTTAATTTTATTTGGTATATTAAAACATTTTTTTTATAAATAATCTTTGTTTTTTTGAGTTTATATTAAATATTATACATAAAAAATAAAAAAGATATGTGCATCAACTCAGAGAAATCTTAAGTAGCTACAATTATGGCTTTTTTTAGTTTTCTTACAAAAATAAACAACTTTATCACCATCTTATATATTTATGTGTGTTTTATATTTATTTTTTTTACTTTTGTTGATATTTGTTTTCGTCTATTATATAATATATAATTATAAATGTGTGTTTTTTAACTTTATAGAATTATATATTTTTTTTATTTCATATATAAGGTTGAAAAACGCAATGAATAATAGATATTTTTAAAAACCTAATCTTTAAAAATTTGATTGTAAATATCAATATTTGTCTTTTTTAGGAGAAGAAGATAATAATCCTGCTAATAGAGAACGTCATATTAGTGAATCAGAAACGGGTACACCAAAACTTAGTAGAGCAGCTACAACAATAGCCGAAGAAGCTGTTGATCAGTTACAAGCGTCAGAAAAATTAATCGCTGGTATTTATTACTAGATTATTGTAATGTAATGTGTTCTCTGAAACGAATTTAAAATATATATTTATATAAATTTTAGAACTGAACGAAACATGGGAAGAAAAATTGAAGCGAACAGAAGCCATTCGGATTCAAAGGGAAGCTGTATTCGCTGAAATGGGTGTAGCTGTTAAAGAAGGTGTTACAGTAGGCGTGTTTTCTCCAAAGAAAACACCTCATTTAGTTAATTTGAACGAAGATCCAAATTTATCTGAATGTTTAATTTATTATATAAAAGATGGTGAATTTTTGTTATATTCAACTATTCTATTTTAATAGTCATGATATATAAATTTTAAATTAATTTCTAGGCATAACACGATTAGGCACTTCAGAAGCAAACGTACCTCAAGATATTCAATTATCAGGCTCTCATATTCTAAGTGAGCATTGTATTTTCGAGAATACCAAAGGGGTTATTTGCCTTATCCCTCATCATGCAGCGCTTATTTATGTCAATGGAAGAGAAGTCACAGAACCTATTATATTGAAAACTGGATCTAGAGTAATTTTAGGAAAAAATCATGTATTTAGGTTTACTCATCCAGAGCAAGCTAGAGAACAAAAAGGAAAATCTAGCCCACTTGATACTCCTGGTTAGTAATTACAAAATACCTAAAACCATTTTTTGTACTTTATATTCTTTACTTTTGATTTTTTTTATTCTGTAGCATCTGGCGAGACTGTTGATTGGAACTACGCACAATGTGAATTACTTGAAAAACAAGGAATTGACTTAAAGGCTGAAATGCAAAAAAGGCTTTGCGCTTTAGAGGAACAATTCCGTAAGGAAAAAGAACAGGCTGACCAAGAATTTGAAGAGCAACGGAAGGTAGTTAAATTGATATTTATATATTGGAAATATTTATATTACATATTATTTGATTGTGTACATTTTTTAGAGTTATGAAGCTCGTATTGATGCTCTTCAACGTCAAGTAGAAGAACAAAGTGTAACAATGTCTATGTACAGTTCATATACTCCTGAAGATTTCCATAATGAAGAAGATATATTTGGTAAGTAAATATTCAATTCAATTTGTTATATTGTTTAATACGAGTGTTGTAAATTTATGTTAAAATTTCAGTTAATCCCTTATTTGAAACCGAATGTTGGTCTGCTCGTGAAGCTGGTCTTGCTGCTTGGGCATTCCGCAAATGGAAATATCATCAGTTCACATCACTTAGAGACGATCTTTGGGGAAATGCTATATTTTTGAAAGAAGCAAACGCAATATCTGTCGAATTGAAAAAGAAAGTTCAATTTCAATTTACACTTCTCACTGATACTTTATATTCGCCGTTGCCACCAGAATTTTTGGCTAACCGACCAAACACCGATGATGACGACGAATACGGAAGGCCTTATCCTCCAACATGTGTAGCTGTAGAAGTGACCGATACCAAAAACGGTGCCACACACTATTGGACATTGGAAAAATTACGGTAATTAATCGTGTATTTCGATCGTCATTATCATTATTTCGTTTTTGAAATGAGAACGTTTGTTTTTTAAAATTTTTGTTCCTGTTTTGTTTATTTCTCTTGGAAAGCAATTTAACCGAAACATCGTTTGGGCCTACGCTGAAAAGTTTTTTTTTTCTTATTAGCATCGTGGGGTTGAATGTGCTAATGATGCAGATTAAAAATTATTTTTTCGTGCATTTTATTTAAAAATGAGTTCGCGTACATTTTTTGTGTTTTAGTTTTTTTTTTATTTTGGCGGTGAAAATTATCCATGTCTTGAAAAAAATATTTATTCTTTTTATTATATAATAAAAAACATGACAGTGCAGGCCTAATTTCGTCTTTTTATCTATTCGTTAAAAAAAAAGAATGAAAGCCATCGTTGATTTTTATGCGATTAATTGGAATGCATGAAGAAATTTACATATGTGGTTCCCAAAAAATCAGTGTTGCTGCCCCCTGAATATTGACACTTAATTAACGATATATTTTTTTAATTAAATTATTTTTTTTATAAACATCAAAGACTTTCTATAGTTTAAATCAATGGTTACTTACTAGATTATATTATTCTGAAAACACTTATTTGAATACTAAATAAATCAATGGGTGGATACATAAAATTTTTATTTAAATGTAATAATTCATCAAAATTTCAAAAATATTAATGTTGAATTATTACTTATTTTTAGAATAATGAAAAGTTGGAATATTAAATAATAATTATTCGATTACATTTTATATAAATTTTTTGACTTAACGGGATAAATAAGAAAATAAAGGGGGGGCGGCGACCTGAAAGCAATTTGGGAATCATCGATCTGGAATTCTAGTAAATAGATTTTGAGCATCCATAGCTCTATATATGCCTGTTATAGCCACCGACTAGAACTGATGCGTCAAATATACAACATGAACGAAAGCATCGGTGGCGAAACCATAAACGAAGGGGTGGGGCCCATACAGGGGTCAGGTTCGGCACAAACGACTGGGGTTTTGCAGGGATCCGGCTCTACACAGGGCTCCGGAACCCAACAAGACACTACACTACCTCCATCCTCGGAGCTGATGCAGTGCCTGACCGCTTGTGCCCACCACACGCGACTATCTCTTGCTAATCTTTTACCATCGAGGTTTGTGCAGCTGCCCCGACAGCTTGCTGCTTCAGCTTTGTCACGCACGCGTCTCGGTTTTCGGACAGGATTACACGCTGATCTAGATATTCTAAATTGTATTTTTTTAACACACGTTATACTATATTATATCATCATTTCATATATGACGATATGTTATATAAAAAGAAATACCGAAAACTGAGAAAATATGTGTACATTTTAAAAATCACATTTGAGTGCTGTGTTTGCCCCGCCCCTTGATCACTTGATTTTTATTGTGTGATTCACTATTTATATATTTAACAACTTGAAAATGGCTTTAAATCTTATTATATTATATATTTGTATATATAAAAACGCTTATATATATATATTATATATATATATATATATATATATATATATATATATATATATATATATATATATATATATTGAGATTATTATATTAATAACCAAAATTTTCTCTTAGCTAGCAATACTGTCTATCGCTAATTGAATAACGTCTAATTGCTTTTCACTCTATTATTATATTATTTTTATATTAATTTTAATTTGTTTTTTATGATTTATAAAGTTTATTTTAGTTACATATTTAAAATTATTAATATTGTATGGCTTCAGTGTGCACTGTGTAAATGTAATTAAATATTATATTATACTATAAATATAATACAAATATTTCCTTAGAGACATCTGTTGTTAAAATTAAAAACTGAATATTTTAATTTTATTTTAGCATTAAAAATATCAAAATAATAATAATGATTGCATGCACTATCCAAATTTTCCAATATGTTGGTAATAAAGAAAACGTAGATAAAGATATTCAAGCCTATTGTGTAGTCATATTTTATATGTATATTAAGCAGATTTCTTTATATTGGAAAAATATTTATTAAATATTTCATTGATTGTTAAAGTAAATTATATTTATGAATGTATAAATAATTACAAATTGATCCGATGTGGTTACGCATGGAATGACGCATGTTGCCAATAAATAGTAGTTTTATCTTCTTAATTGTCGTTTAAACATACATTTGTTTATCATTTCTATTTAATAATTCAACATATTTTTCTAAATTTTAGACAAAGATTGGAATTAATGCGCGAAATGTATCACAATGAAGCTGAATTATCGCCGACATCTCCAGACTATAATATTGAATCTTTAACTGGTGGAGATCCTTTCTATGACAGATTTCCATGGTTTAGAATGGTTGGAAGGTAAAATATTTAGTTTATTAAATTCATATTTTATTATTTATTGTATTTACTATATTAATATTTTTTATATAGATGCTTCGTATATCTCTCGAATTTATTATATCCCGTGCCACTCATTCACAAAGTGGCAATTGTAAATGAGAAAGGTGATGTGAAAGGTTACCTTCGAGTTGCCGTTCAAGCTGTGGTCGAAGAAGAAAATGTCGATTTTGTAAACGGCGTTAAACAATCAGCTAAAATTGCTTTCGATGAAGAAATGACACCTAAAAATAAAACAAAACAAATAACACTTAACCTAAATGAGAAAAATAATCAACATAATTTAGAAGATCGAATAGTAGAAGGACAGGAATCTATGAAAATTGAAGGTATCCTCAATAATCAATATATATATATATATATATATATATATATATATATATATATACACGTACAATAAAACTGAACCTGTTTTTTCAGAACTTGCTTTGGAATGTGATGCAGATAGCGGTCGTGGAGATAGCTCAGTCGCTTCTGAATTAAAAGAGGAAGATTTACCAGATCATCTCACAATCGGAAGAGATTTTACATTTAGAGTAACCGTTTTGCAAGCTCAGGGAATTTCTACTGAATATGCTGATGTCTTTTGTCAATTCAAGTATTGCATTTTTTATTAGTAATTGACTTTATTTGCATGGAATGTAATCTAATTTTGAATTATTTTAGTTTCTTGCATAGACATGACGAAGCATTTTCTACAGAACCTGTTAAAAATACTGGAAAAGGAACTCCACTTGGATTTTATCATGTTCAAAATGTAATTTTAACAATAAAAACAAAATTTGCTATAAAACCTTTTCCTTTTTTTTTCTATTTTTTTAATGTTTAATTTTCTTTCTAGATTACAGTTCCTGTTACAAAATCGTTCTTGGAATATATTAAAACTCAACCAATTGTGTTTAAAGTATTTGGACATTATCAACAACATCCACTACATAAAGTAATTATATCAATTAAGCATTTTGTGAACAATTTCATATTGATATCAATATTTATATATTTATTTCATAATTATTTCAGGATGCTAAACAAGATGCTTTATGTTCAGTTCGTACACCACCTAAAAGAATGTTACCACCTTCTATTCCTATCTCTCAACCAGTACGATCACCTCGTGGTGCTCCACCACCAACTGCAGCACCACCTTGTCATCTTCATTCCAAACATGATTTATTGGTTTGGTTTGAAATTTGTGAATTAGCACCCAATGGGGAATATGTTCCATCTGTACGTATAATTATAATTTTATGATTTTATATGATCACGAATTAAAAATAATCACATGAATTTTCTCAGGTTGTAGAACATAGCGATGAACTTGCATGTAGAGGATTGTTCTTGCTGCATCAGGGTATTCAACGTCGCATTCGTATTACAATCGTTCACGAACCAGAAACGGAACTTAAATGGAAAGATGTTAGAGAACTTGTCGTTGGTAAATATTAAATTTTAATATATAAAATTATTTTTATTAAACTACGAAAATAAAATATTATTCTTTTTATTAGGTCGTATTCGTAATAGTCCTGAACCAGCTGATGAAGATGACAATGATTCTTGTGTACTTTCTCTTGGTCTATTCCCTGGGGAACAATTGGAATTACCCGGTGATGACAGAGCTATGTTTAGGTAATTTTTTTAATATTCTCATTATTTATATTTAAAATTATAAGATATTGTTGTATATCGTAAAAAATTATAGATTTGAAGCTGCTTGGGACAGTTCATTACATAATTCAGCATTATTAAATAGAGTAACAGCCAGTGGAGAAATTATTTATATCACATTGAGTGCTTATTTGGAGGTATTTACATAAATCATCATTTTACGAAATAAAATAATTATAATCTATAGCAAATTCTACATTAGATATATGTTCTCAGTTGGAGAATTGTGCACGTCCTGCGATTATAACTAAAGACTTATCTATGGTAATATATGGAAGAGATGCAAGAACTGGTCCTCGTTCTTTGAAACACTTATTCAGCGGCGGTGGTCGTGCCACCGATGGAAATCGCCTTACCGGAGTCTATGAACTGAGTTTGCACCGGGCGTTAGAGCCAGGTAGCCCAGGTGCCCTACCTCAGTAGTGTCACATCCTGCCCTTCCATGTCCTCAATATTTTATTTAACTTATTTTTGAATTATTTTCTAAATTCCTTCAGACCAGTGGTTCTTAACCTAAAATTTATTTCTTTGGTCTCTTGCAAAAAATAGATTGGCATATTAATAAATTCTCTTATAAGAAATTTATAACTTTTACAGAGTGTTCATAGAACGTAAAGGTTAAGAATTCCTGTTTCAGATTAATATTTTCATTTTTTTCACTGAAAATGAAATTTTCTGTAACAAACTTGAATTTAGCACGCTAGTTTTTATTTTTTTTTTCATCTTCTCCCTCTCTACAAAATTTCTATTTGTCATTGAAATACCTAAATAAACTATTTATTACAGGAGTCCAACGCAGACAAAGAAGAGTATTAGATACGAGCAGTACTTATGTAAGAGGAGAAGAGAATTTACATGGATGGAGACCTAGAGGAGATTCTCTTATCTTTGACCATCAAGTACTTTAAAAAAAAAAATTTTTTTTTTGTAGTACATTTGTTCTTTCAAATATTTATTTTTTTATTTTTATCATAGTGGGAACTCGAAAAATTAACTCGCTTGGAAGAAACTGGTAGAACTCGACATGCTCTTTTATTGCGAGAACGTTTAGCTCCTCAATCTCTTAATCCACCATCACTTCATGATTTCACTAAATCTGAAAAAGTAAATTTGGTCACTTTGTATATTATTTTATTAGTATATAAAAAGGATTTCATAAAATAATTTTTGTTTTTGTTACAGGATGCTTGCAATATGGTAGCTAAAGCAGGTTGCGGTGGAGGTTTACCACCAGTGTCATCTCTTTTCTGCGGTAGTGGTAATACTGATAGTGCTCCAGTCCCTCATCAACCTGATCAGTCCGTTTATGAACCTTGGGAAATGACTGAACGTGAACGATACCTTTCCTCTAAATGTGTTAAGCTTATTCAAGGTTCGATTTATACATATATTGATATATATTTATTTATATAGATGCTTATTAACAAGCTATTGTTCTTTTAGGACGAATTGGTAGTTCAAAAGATGTAAATGCATTAACAACCGGTTCGCCAGGTTCTCCTGTAGATGAAGGAGTCACTGATATGTCTACTGCTAGTTTAATGTCATCTACTCAAAGTGCCAGCTCGTTTGAGTTAGTTTTTTTTATTAGAATAATTTATTAATATTTACTTTATTATATATTCTATATTATTCCTCTTCAATTTTTTTTTAGTTTATGCTCACCAGAACGAGCTTTGCTTGAACATAGTATGCAAATGTGGGGTGGACAAACTAGTAATAATAGTACACCGGCAATGCAAATTCAAGCAGCACCACTTCCATTATATGTACCTGATTGTGAAGAAATCAGAGTAAGTGCAGCAGTTGCTAGAAAAGGTTACCTTAATGTTCTACAACACAAAACTCACGGTTGGAAAAAACGATGGGTGGTATGTATAATTCTATATTTTATTAATTGACTTGTTATATATAATTCATTTATTTAATTTTATATTTAACATATACAGGTTGTACGAAGACCTTATGTATTTATATTCCGATCTGAAAAAGACACCGTTGAACGAGCAGTTATCAATTTAGCCGCAGCTCATGTTGAATATTCTGAAGATCAAGCTCAAATGGTTAAGATGCCAAATACGTTTAGGTATTACTTGATTATCATGCTGTAATTAATATCATCAATATCTTTTGAATGAGAGAATATATTTTTAGTGTTGTGAGTAAACACCGTGGATATTTACTGCAAACATTAGGTGATAAAGAAGTTCACGATTGGTTATATGCAATTAATCCACTGCTTGCTGGCCAAATCAGGTAATGTTTAAGTTTTATTTTATAATATTAAGTCACTTATCTATTATTTTTATAATAACTAATTAATTCATACATGAAATAATTCGTCATTAACCCCATTTGAAATATAATATAATATAGTACGAATGTACTAGTTTTATTTTCTAATTAAACACTGAATGAATTTCATTTCGATGCACAGTTAAATTAACATCTTTATTCTATAATTTGTACTTAACTTATTCCCTATTATTTCGTTGGAGAAAAAAAAATTAAAATAAGGTTTTTTGAAGTTGTTTTCAAATTTTTATATTTAACAATAAATACTTGCATATAATACTATGATCAAAAAGTAAGGTGAATTTGTTTATAAAATGTAAATTCTTTATTTATTCTTCCAAATCAATTTCATCCCTTTCAAAGTAATCCCCGTCTGATAAAATACACTTTTGCCAACGCAATTTCCAGTCCTCGAAACAGTTGGAATAGTCTTTTTCCGGTATAGCCTTCAAAACTTTCTTCAATTCGGCTTTTATCTCCTCAATCGTGTTAAAACGGCGTCTCCGCATTGTCCTTTTGAGTTTGCTGAATAGCCAGAAGTCGCACGGAGCCAAATCGGGCGAATACGGTGGTTGCGGAACGATACGAGTCGAGTTTTTGGCAAAAAAGTCGTGAAGAACCAACGCAGTATAACATGGTGCATTATCGTGATGAAAGAACCAAGAGTTGTTCGCCCATAATTCCGGCCGTTTCAAACTAATAGCTTCACACAAACGACGCATAACGCTCAAATAATATTCTTTGTTGACAGTTTGGTCCGGCGGAAGGAATTCATAGTGTACCACACCACGATAATCAAAGAAAACCGTCAACATGACCTTGATTTTCGATCGACTTTGCCGTGGTCTTTTCGGTTTTGTTTCGCCTTTTTCACGATGTTCACTGGACTGGTCGGTGGTTTCAGGGTCGTACGCGTAAATCCAAGTCTCGTCCCCAGTAATGATGCATTTCAAGTAGTCCTGATAGTCAGACAGCAAAGTTTCACACACAAAAACGCGACGCTTTTTTTCCAAAACGCTGAGCGATTTTGGCACCAATCGAAGTTGATGCGTTTAAGACACAAAACCTCGTTCAAAATGGTTTGGGCTGAGCCGAATGATATTCCAACACTATCAGCGACGTCTCTAATTGGTCAATCGACGATTTTCCAGCACCAAATCTTTGATTTTCTGGACGTGGCCCTCGTCGGTAGACGTCGACGGTCGTCCGGAGCGCGGTTCGTTTTCAACGCGTTCTCGGCCCTTTTTAAACTTGTTGTACCACTTATAAACGTTTTTTTGTGCCATAGTTTGATCACCAAACGCCTTCCGCAACATTTTCAACGTGTCCGCACGACAATATTCGTTCCGCAAACAAAATTTGATACAAGTTCTTTGCTCGACAAAATCACCCATTGTAAAAATCAAAAAAAAAAACTCACTTCTAGTTGTTTACAAAAACGCGCATAACTCTGATATAAACAAACCTTTTGACAAACAGGCGCTTGGCAAATATTATGGACAATCCTACCAATCTAAGAAAAAAATTATCCTGCCTTTCTTTATTTTACCATATTTTTTATTATTTGAAAATTCCGCTGAAATATATAGAGTAATTTAAAAATGAAACTCTTCTTCTCTATCTGTTTGTTATTTATCTATCTCTTGTTTTTTTTCTTTTTTCTCCATTATATAATATTATATATATCGCTGTAGAATATGATCCCTGTTCACTATTCATTTCATAACTTTTTCCGCATTTCATTTTGCAAATTGTTAAATAGATTTTGATCTCAGATTCGATTCGCTTCATAGTGAAACGATAGATTGAAAAAATCACACTATGCACCAATCAATACCTTTGTTTATATACATGTTATAAGTTTGATGCTGACAGATCCAAATCTGCGAGGAAGAATCCGTCGTCTCAACAACAGCAACAGCAGCAACAAACGGCGATGCAACAGCAACAGACGAACGCGGACAGCAAATGAGATACAATCACCATGGAGTCTGTACTGTTTATTAAATGCGTAACACCGGCTCGGTATGTCCCAGCTTATATATAATTGCTACTAACGCACGTAGGTGAATTATAGATATTATATGATTTTTTTTTCAAAAATATTTACATACAAAAATCGTGGATCAATATTTTTAGTTATTTTATCCTCGGTTATTTATATAAAAAAATATTTCAATTGATATTCTCATTTTCTTTTTATTAACGACGTCTAGAAATGATGTCACCAATATTATATATTTGAATATCGATTCAAAAAAAAAACAAACATATCTTTTTAAGCTTTTTATTTGATTTTATTATAAAACTAATTGAAATTGTTCACGAGTGAAAATTATTATACATCAAATTAAAGGTTGTGTTTAACTATGAAGTCTGCTAAATTTGCCAAAAAGAAATTAAATCTTTAGCGGAATCTAATATTAAAGCCAACTAAAGGACAAATAAATATTTTAATTTCCTCCTTTCTTTTGGATGAGGATGACAGATGGAACTCACTCGAAGGTTTCATTTCAGACGAAAAATAATGTGATTTGCTGATGGTTGTGTAATGGGCTAATGTTTTGAAATTTCTGTAATGTGATATATAAAAATGGAGTAAAACATTTAATATTAAAAAGACACATTTTTTTCGTCTGCTTTTTTATTATTGTCGATTTTTCTAACAAATTTATATATTATAACAAAAATGAAAAAAATATTTTCATATATTAAAATATATATATACATATATATATATATTTCTATAGTTTTTACCTACCGATAATGTGCATAAGATACTAAATAACTATGTGATGTACGTAAATGGTGCGACTAATATAATTTTTAACTCTATGTATATGTAATATATTTATTTACACTTGTTGAAAAATATGTTTTTTACTATTAATTCTTCAAAAATAATAATAATATAATGTTAAAGATGAGCTTAACGACAAGTCACGATGGCGAAAGTTGAATTGATATGAATTTGACTGAATTTAAAGCATTATTATTGTTTTATATTATAATGAAATCTGAGAGGATAATTATATTAGTCAATAATTCACTGGACTGTGATAGAATAGTAAAAAAAAAAATAACGAGATCTATTTGTGTGTGTATTTTTAACTTATGCACATTAAATAGAACAAAAATCATCGAATGACGTAGCAATTTATATCCAATGTACCAACTGATATTTGTGATTTTTAAATATTTGGGACATATCCTGTTTTTCTCTTAAAAAAAATAAAGAACGAAACTAGTGCAGATTTCAATGGTATAAATAGTGTGTAATGGACTTTATGTGGTAAAAATTGAAACATCTCGAATGAATTATATAGGATTAATTGAATCTGATTAATTTGGATTCATATAGTATCCAAAATGATCGAAGATGGACCGTCAATCACATCAATAAGAAAAAATAATTAAAAAAAAAAGTAATTGTAAATAAAAATGACAAAGAAATTAATAATATATTGATAAATATATTATATATTATTTAATGAAAACAAATTATGCTTCTCATCATTGTAAAATTAGGCTATATTTATAAACATAGTATTTTGCAAATAGTGCAATTGATTGTATGTAATTATTATATTAAAAAAACGTAGATTTAAGTTATTTTTTCCATTTTATTTTAATTATTAGTTCAATATATATATATATATATATATATATATATATATATATATATATATATATATATATATATATATATATATATGTGTGAATACAATATTAAAATTTATTAAACAAAATAGCACTTTGTGATATAAGATGCGTTCCAAAAACTATATGCAACACTATTGATGTATAGCTTTTATAGTACTAAATATGGTTTTTGGAACGTGTTAATATTATGGGAGGGTCACCTATGCATTAAGCTAAGTAAGTTTTTCAGTCAAAAAATAATACTCATTTCATATTATTTTTTATTATATATATATATATATATATATATATATATATATATATATATATATATATATATCAACGTTAGTTGCTAAAACTGATAAATATTGTAAAAAGCTGTTAATATATATATATATATATATATATATATATATATATATATATATATATATATATATATATATATATATTATATTGTTTTTATATTAATTATTACTTTAATATTATATTGGAAAAAATATTTATTTCTGAATTTATTATTAAACATATAGATTTATTTTTAATGCATTTTTTTTCCATATATATATATATATATATATATATATATATATATATATATATATATATATATATATATATATATATATATAGATAAGGGTCATCAGTGATTTTTTTATTAAGAATTATAAAAAATAAATTTAAACACCAAAACTTCTAAAGCTATTAAGAGAAAACACTTATTTATTCAATATTGCCTGCATTTTGTAAAAAAAACTACTCAATCAATTGGTGATTCCTTACATTTAGACTTTGTAGAAAACTTTTGGATTGATAATGAAAGCTTAAATATATGCGTTTGCTTACAATATTTACGATTTAAAAAAAAGTACTATCTACCAAATTATTACGTTTAATAACGCAATTTATTTAAATTTTTATTTTCTAAAGCGAATTTATTTTTTATTTAATGTGACATTTGAATATTTATAATCTAGACGAATATTTGAGTGCAAAATGCAAATTCATTTGCACTAATTATTGTATGTATAAATAAACACGATCGTTCATTTTTCAATTTTTTTTTTGTTTTGTAAGAGTGAAAATATTTATAAATTCAATATTTTTGCATTGTACTGAATAAAAATAGAGAAAAAAACGATTTTGCGATAACGTTTTGTGATATATTTATTATTATTTATTTATTTTCATAGAATAAACTAAATTCTAGTCAAATATTATTACTATTATATACAGTACCTAAAAAAAATTGAAAAAAAAATCAAAAAATTATGAGCATGGTTGAAAGTTTCTAAAGTCTGATATTCCAAAGTGAAAAAACATTTATGTACTTTTTTTAAGTGTGAACGTTGTGCGTTTTTATTTAAATATATATATATATATATATATATATATATATATATATATATATATATATATATATATATATAAAATTTTCATTAAAAATTACTTTTTAACTGATGTAATTATTGATAATTTTGGCATTGGCGACCTTATCTCAAAAATACATGACAAATGCATTCGAACATTTTATTTATAATTTATATGTTAATTAGTAAAAAAAATATCACAAGTTATTTATATCGCTTGCATTCTGCAATCCATCTTATGTATATGCAAAATTTGCTTATTTACTTCTGGATATGTTTTAAAATTATATTAGGTACTGAAGAAAAAAAAATTATTATGAAATAGTACGTTGTGTTATACATATATTTATAATGATAAAATTAATGCAATTAATACACAAATTTTTATCATGATTATTATAATTTTGACTGAAGCTGTTTTTAAGAAAACATTAACTACATTTTTTCTTAAAAGCGTTAGTTTTATTTATTTTGCGATTAGTGACCGCAAATAACAGATGGCGTAGTTGTAATACGTTAAAATAAAAGAATTAATTTAGATTTATAGAAACTACAGTTCTATCATGTTATTTATCGAATTAAACAACACACATTTACAAATAACAAATAACAACAACAAACATATGTGGTAGTTTCAAGTATAAAATCTAATATGAATAACAAAATTTAAACAGTATTAATTCTTTGTAACGTATAAAATAGTAAATTGTTTCCTATTTGGAAATCAAATGAGCGCCTCAAAATATTACTTTTTATTTATTGTATTATAAATTTTAACATCATGATTGTTAAATTATTAAATGTATCCTTCCATTGTTTACATAAATAATCTTAAATGTAAAAAAATTAACCAAGATTTTGTGATAATCGTATAATTATTTAGTTTCTTCTTTATTAATCAATTAATTAATCATTCGTTTATATATGTAAGATGAATGATAGAATGTAGCGAATGACACCATTGTTATTGCATTATATTATTATCATTATTATTATAATTATTATTATTATTATGTATAATGTATAATATGCATTCGAGAGGATAGCACAATCAATATTTAAATGATGAATAAAAGTGACGCTAATGTTAATTAATGAACTGCATTATATATCTGCAAAATATTGTACGAATTTGTCATTGTAAAGTTTCAGTTTCAAATTATGTGTATATTATAATATATAATAATAAAATTAATGAATAAAACAAATATAGAGTAAAAATGTGCTGAGAGATCGTGCAATAAAAGGCACCTAATCAAAATTTTGACAGTCAGAATCCTGATACTCCTAACTAGAAGATTTGGATGTCACCAAAAAAAAATAATATGGTAAAAAGTGATACTTTTTATTAATACTTTGTGAATTACTAGAGTTTTGGATTGTCAGAATTTTAACCGCTGGATTGAATTTGTATGATACAACTGCTGTTTGAAAATTTGGCATGTTTATTGTATGTATATGAAAAAAATTAAGAGATTAATCCATGACAAAAAAAAGTTGTATTTTTACCAAAAACAATTTGAGTGAATAAATATTATTGACGTATGCAGTGGATAAAAAATAGATAAAAATCGTAGAAGAACGCTGAATATACGATGTTGGCTATATATGAATATTTTGCAATTTTTATATGTATATATATATATTTATTTCATTTTATTTTTATACATTCGTGCTTTGAAATTTTTGAAACGTACATATATATTTATACAGAGTTTTTACTATTCATCTTAAATCGACTTCGTAGTTATTAATTAGTATCTCTTCGCACCCCAGTATTGATATATAATTTGTAAATAAATTTTTAATATAATCATTTATTTGCGGGAGGGTCACACTTCTGATACCCAATATTGTTTACGCTTTCTTTTTTAAACTGATATCGAGAAATTAAAAATAAATAATAGAGGAAAAATAACAGTGCACCCTTCCTTAATACTAACCGTGCCTAACTTTGCTTGACTTGCATATTTATTATAATTATCATTCTTGATACAATCATGTTTTATTGTCTTGATTGCACGTAATGAAAGTAGAATGGATCCAATCAATCGTAGATGAGCAGGATCTCATCTTTTTAAACGTATTGGATTGGACAAGTTGACTTATTTTAATTTACCATAAATAAATAAATAAAACGGTGAAAGTCTCACAGTGCAATGCCACTTTATTATATACACATATACTATAATTGTTATATCGATAATAAAAATTTTGTTTATATTTATCGTTTAAATATTTATATATATTATTTCTTCAAGGCAAGCTTGTTCTTAATATTTTCACATGTTCATACTTAAAAGAAAATTGAAAATTAATCATCGAAGCCTTTTAAAATACACGTTCTTTGATTTTAAACCAATGAATACTAAACGCTGGTATTGAAAATGTGTGCTCTTATTAAGGACGTGTTTTATAAAATACATTCAGTACTTAATGTAAATTTTTAATCACGCCCTATATGTATATATAATATTAAAAAAAAAATGTTTGCAACATATATTTTTAAAGTTGACTTCGGTCGTTGAAAGAAAAACGTTAAAAAGAACCTTCCTGTATTTTCTTCATAATTACAGTGAAACTCTCGTGTAGTCTTTTTCTACAAGATTTTCGCTTTAATACTCTTCAAAAAAAAAAAAAAGCTTTTTTTTTCTTTGATATATAATATAACGATCGTTACCGTTTCACTGTATATACATATATTTAAAGAAAATAGTGATAATCGTGACATGTGAAAGTATTAAAGATGTCTCTGAAGTATTGTTTTGTATAGATACGATGTGGATAGTAGGATATTTTTAATTGTTATAGCTTGACGATGAACGTGGGAACAGTTTGTTAACCACTGTAAATGTTCTTGAGAAAACCAAACTAAATTGAATCTAAAAAAAAAACTAAAATATAGGTAAAACTTAAATGAAAAGTCTAGAACAAAAAAAAGAGAAACATGGGAAATATGTTACATTTATATTTAAGTTATCCTTATTGACAATGTATAATTGGATATTACTCAAAGCTAAATGTATTATCAAAATAATTTACATGGTGTTACAGTCATGAATAAAATGCTTTAAAAATACTAGTGTTCCTTATTTTACACTTAATTAAACAGATAAAACTCCTACAAAACTACTCAAACATCATCGTGCAGCAAATTGCTCGTGCTTTGCACATATTAATTTCTTTTTATGATAAACTGAAATTTTTTAACATTTCTAAATCCTTAATAAATTTTGAATATTTTTTATAATTCATGGAAATTAACTGTAAGTGTAATTAATATAAAGCACTTGATTCAAGGTATATACCTTCCATAAAATTCACCAAATTTTGAAATATTAAATGATAATTCTTTTGGTTTTTTAAATCTTAATTTAACTCTACACTAGAAAAAGATTGATTACTTATATCTAGTAAAAACAATAAAATAAAGATATATCAATATTTCTCAAATTTATTGTAAAATGAAATAAATAATAAACCATCATATTTGAAGTCGAATATACATTTGTCATCTAAAATATTTTATTTGATTATAATTTCAATACAACAAAATTGTGTCTATAGTAAAATTGCATAACACAAAATAAAAAGATATCAAATTAATATTCTAATTTATTTGTAATTCTTTTTCTATTGTTGTAATCTATAAATTGTATTGGGATATTTCGATGTTGAATTGTTTGGTGGTGGCGCAACTCTATCCATTGCTTCTCGTAAATTTCTTTGGAATATATTTTTTGCATCACAAAAACCGTGTTTTGTTTTGCCAAAAGAATTAGGTCCGGCAGACGTTGGAGTTTCTCTATACAAAACGAAAAAGATTTTTTTAATCTAATTATGAAAATATTTAATTTCATATAATCATCAATACCGGCCAATATTCCGCATTCTCATTCGCGCTTGTGCGGGCATTTCTTCCGGTTCTTCATCGCTTCCTTCATTAAATACGGAAGCTACTTTAGCCTTTAACTGGGGTTGGTTATTAGTAGGTGGTGCGCCTAATGTCATTTTTATAGGCTGAAAATACAGTTTTAACTTTATCAACAGCTCGAGTATTAACACACGTACGCAGAAATTATATGTTTCGCAAACAAACTCGAATTATTTATTTAACAACATTTAAGAAATAGACGATTTTAACACAATAATAAAATTTATACAACGGATAAAACCTTCGGTGCTGGTTTACTAAATCCAAGAGATATTTTACTAATTCTCGGAGGAGGCGGAGGTGTAGGAACTCCGTCGATATTTTCTTCGTCGTCATCATCATCATCGTCTTCGTGGACTGGGCTTATGGACATTTCCCTCACATATGTATCTAGAAAAAAAGAACGCAATGAATACCTCGAAAAAGAAAATTAAAAAATATAATACAAATCGTCAACATATTTACCGCTCTGATCTGCATTTTCCGATCTATAGTCGTTTCTACTTCTGTTGTCTCTCGATCTGGAACGTCTTCCTTGTCTTTCGCTCGATCGGCTTCTATCCCTTCTGCGCCACCTCTCTCTGTCCCTGTCCCTGTCTCTGTCCTTGTCCCTGTCCCTATCTCTGTCTCTGTCTCTCTCCTTAACCCTTTCCCTATCCCTATCCCTATCTTTGTCTCTGTCGCTCGAATCGTCTCTCGAATTCCTATAATGATCATCTCGAATTCTTTCTCTGGACGAAGACGACCCTGGCAATGTGAAACACTGGCAAAATTGAGATTCGGGTTATAGGCAAGTCACAAACATTGTAATAAATGTTTTGTAACGCGTTCGCGCGTAACATTTATTATTAGCGAACGATTCTCTTTTTGAAGAAATAAACCGCAAAAAATCAATTGGCACAATTTAATAACCGTATTTATACACGGTTCATCGTCATCGTATCGATTCACAACTGAAATCAAAGCGATAACGATCTAATTCAAACGTTGACTGCGCATCAAAAAACAAATAAATAAATAAAAATACACGTCTTTTTGCGCAGCGACCGTTGTTCATATTTGTAAATTTTAATTTCTAACCTTTATAGAGAACGAACGGAAAACTGTCAGATCGTTCGTTAGAACGCGAATAAATTAAAAATTGCACACCGCAACTCAATTTGATATTTGATATAAAGTTTGACAATCATACGCGGAGAGGGGAGGACAGGAATTACGCGGGGAAGGGAGCGAGGGGTGCAGCGATCTGCAGGTTGGTAGACCTGTCGAGTGACAGCGACGGCGGACGGGCGAACGCTCGTCGTCAGATTCGGGTAAGCTAAAATCCCATTTGACAGAGAAAAGACGTTAACCTTAATCGTTACCTGAATGCGGACGCTCCCGTCTACTCATGATGCAACCGCGAATAAGTCCGCTCCCCGGCCAATCGCGACAACGACGCCGAACGCACGCCGAACGGCGCTGCCAACCCGCCGGCCGATTTTCTCACCGTACTTTTATTCACAGTGTTACCAATATACTTCTCGATTATATCTCGTTATCGATTGCCCTATATTTTTACGTTATATAAGTAATTAATTAGTCGACATTTTTTTCACTTTTCATAATTGTTTTAATTAAAAAAATATGCCTAGTTATTTAAAATTATGTTTCAGATGATGAAATCTCTAAGTAGTCTATTCGTTAGTAAAAATATATTATTGAGGAATATTTTACAAAAAGATGCCAAATATCTATCGTCGGTTCGTAATATAGATATCGATAAATTGAAAAATCCTAAAAGAAGCGCATTACAAAACGGACCGGGGCTAAAAGAATTTTTAACTCAAACTAGTCCATCGTTACCCAGTAGCGTAACTTTACTAGAAGAAAATATTCCATATTTAAACAAAGCCGACGTATTAAACGTGAAACGAAAAGTGTACTTTGAAATATATGGATGTCAAATGAATGTAAACGACACGGAAATCGTTTGGGCCATTTTGAAAAGGAACGGTTTCTTAAAAACCGACTCAATCGAGGATGCCGACGTTGTATTGATAATTACTTGCGCCATCAGAGAGAGCGCGGAGAGTAAAATATGGACTCGTCTACAAATCCTTCGGACGATGAAAAGACATAGAATGCAAAAACCTCTAAAAATCGGCATATTAGGATGCATGGCTGAACGTTTAAAAACCAAACTGATTGAAAAGGAAAAAGCCGTAGATCTGGGTAATATATATTTTTTATTTTAATTGTGTGAGTATATATAAATATATTCTATTAAAATTTATTTTTCTACTATTTCAGTTGCCGGTCCGGATAGTTACAAAGACTTACCCAGATTACTTGCGTTGACTGAAAACAATCAAACTGCAGTAAACGTTTTGCTTTCTTTGGACGAAACGTATGCAGATATTACACCAATTAGAATAAATGAGAATTCCAAATCAGCTTTTGTGTAATATATTAATTGTATGTTATAACTATTATATTTAAAATTATCTTCTTATTTTGCAAATTATTTATAGTTCCATAATGAGAGGTTGCGATAATATGTGCACGTATTGTATTGTGCCGTTTACTAGAGGAAGAGAAAGATCGAGACCTGTAAATTCCATATTGGACGAAGTGAAACATCTTTCAGAACAAGGTGTAAAAGAAATTGTACTACTAGGTCAAAATGTAAATAGTTATCGAGATTTATCCGTAATTGATGGATCAAAAGAACCAACAAAGGTAGCGAAAGGATTTCGTTCAGTTTATAAAACAAAATTAGGTGGAATGAGATTCGCCGATCTTTTAGATAAAGTTTCTTTAGTAGATCCCGAAATGAGAATCCGATTTACTTCACCTCATCCTAAAGATTTTCCTGATGAAGTACGTCTTTCGTTATTTTATTATTACTAATATTATATGATCGGTACAATTTTTAGTGATCATATCTTCGTGTTCTTTATAAAATATATTAAAATAAAATACATTAAATTTATTTAATAATTTTAATTTTTAAGGTATTACAAATTATTAAAGAAAGATCTAATATTTGTAAATCCTTACATTTACCAGCACAATCTGGCAATAATAACGTTTTAGAACGTATGAGAAGAGGTCATACTAGAGAAAGTTATCTAGAATTAGTTCAAGTTGTGAAAAGTTACCTGCCATCGGGTATTATTTACTTTATGAATTCAAAATAATAATTATATAATACAATTATTTCACTGCGTTAAACATTTTATATTTTCAGTGTGTTTATCAAGCGATTTTATCTGTGGCTTTTGTTCAGAGACTGATGAAGAATTTGAAGACACTGTTGCACTAATGGAAGAAGTTAAATATAATACTGCATTTATATTCAAATATAGTATGAGAGAAGTAAATATAATAGATTTATTTATATTTTAAATATATGCATTCGACATTTTATAATTTTAAATTGTATTATGATTATTAGAAAACAACGGCGCATCGACGATTTCAAGACGATGTACCAGATAATATTAAAAGCAAAAGATGCGTAGTTTTAAATGACGTATATAGGAAGAACACGCTTATATTACATAAAGCGTTAATAGAAAGCGTTCAATTGGTGCTTGTGGAAGGAAAAAGTAAAAAACAATCCGAAGAACTTATGGGTCGTAATGATGGTAATATTGTAGTAATATTTCCTGATTCTGAAATACCTGCATCATACGATTCAAACTCTTTGAGAAAAATTACTCCTGGCGATTATATAGCTGTAAAAATAAACGACGCTACTGCTTCAGTTCTCAAAGGCACTCCATTATTTCACACTACGTTGTGCGATTTTAACAATTTTGATTTTAATGAAAACAAATTAAAAATAAAATCTGTGGTTTAATTGAAAAAAAAAAGAAGTTGTTTTTTTTCTACATACAATTCTTAATTTTAAGTTTCCATCATAATGAAAGAATACTGTTGTAAACATTAAGATCTATTAATTAAAATAAAAATTACATCGATTGTTTATGTATCAGTATTCCATATAGCAAAAAAATGATAATTTATCAGCAACAAAAAATGGCAAGATAATATACTTTTAAATTACATTACAGTATATTATTCCTAAGAGATTTTATTATTCCATATTGAACTATGATATATTTTGATATATATTAGTAATGTAAACTTTAGTCATTTATTAAATTATATATGCGTCAAAAAAGATTTCAAAATTTATTGTGACTACTTTAAAAGTGCAATATAATATATTCAAATATTTAATTTGAAGTCAAAAATTAACAAAAAAAAAAAAAATACAAAATAAATTGTTATAAAAATATTCAATACAAACTGTAATTAACTGTAAACCAATATAAAGCTTATAGACATAAAATTCATACATATACTCTGAAAAAAATTCGCATACGAGTTAATGTGAATATAATAATAAAAACACACAAATAAATAAATTAAAAACTTGTACAATAAAAATAATTCGCATTAATGGTACATTAACAATATTACGATTAAAACGGTAATCATCTTTTAAATATCATAAAATGCGATTTGTGGCACGTAAACTAAAAATAATGTTTCGACGTCTTATTTAATAAATTCTTAAATATAGTTATCTTTAATGATATAAAATAATTATTAAGTTTATTCACACATATTTTGATATTTTTTTTTAATATTACATCTTACATAGGAAAACGTACACAATTATTGAGATTTTACAATAAAAAAAATATATTATATTTGAATACAACATAATATAAATATTATTTACATTAAAGAATGGCCAAATTATATTAAACGCAATTTTACTTAATAATACATTGTACTTTGCTTTCAATATATTATTTTATATTATATATACATTTATATAAATATTTGCATATATTTATAATATCAATGGAAAAGTACATCAATTTATATCATTTAAGTTCTTTATTTAATATTGTCTTTTACATTTAAAAGTAATCTTTTTAATAATAAATAAATCAATAATGAGTTTTTGAAGTGAAATAAACAAGTTCTAAAAGTAAAGGGACTATTCCAAAAAAAAAAAAATCATATAAACTACTATTTGTTTATCAAAATTATTTCAGTCTATTATTTACCAGCAAATGGTGATCAATGAAATTTCTTTATAGCAAAAAATTATTAACAGTTAATATTAATATAACAAAATAATCATTTGTCGATACATGTGGAAAATAAAATAAATAAAATTATTAATTATGTGCATTAATACAATATTGTTATTAATAAATAAATATACGTCTTAATAAATAAATTTTGACTTTCATATTAAAAAAAATATTGCAAAAAGAACTATATTTATTAAAATACAAAAATAAAAATCTTAAATTTGTATGTTTAATATTACACATTATATAATTAAGAAAACGTTTTACTTTTTGGTAGATGTTTAATATTACCATTCTTAAGATTCATATTTTATTTGTAAAATAAGAGCAACAAACTACATGAGATTACAAATAAATAAACTATGTATGTATGATATAGAATAAATTATACACGTATTTTATTCTTCTTTAAATATCGAGCACTCTTATATTAATAATTGTAATAAAAAAAAGATGTTCTCATTCTGTATTTTTCCTTATTTTACTTAAGTTTTAAACAAGACTCGATGCACCAATATGAGGATGAGGTGGATGATTAATCAAATGATTATTGGCAATGTTTCTATTAATTGCTATACCCACTTTCTGATTTAACAAATCAGAACAATCTACATTTCCTGATAAACTTGGCGAAGCGCCTTGTGAGCTTCCATATACTTTAGTGCTGTAACCTGAATCGTTATGAGAATCTCTATCCAACTGACTTTGTAATTCTGATAGATGAGTATTAATTGCCAAATTTTGCATTCTATTTGGCAAATGATGGTGATTCTCATTCATCATCATTATATGAGAAGGAAAATTAACCAACTGTCCATGTTCATCCGGAGAAACGCCGCCATTACTCATAACCATTGGATATTGATTATTAGTTAAAAGCGATTGTCCATACTGATATGGAGAACAATTATTTATATGCGATATTTCAATTTCAGCATTCTGATCTAACTGACTAGTGTAAGAATGAGGTGTCCTCGATAATTCTCTATCAATATGATCATGCATCATTTCGCCAAAAATGCCATTATTAGAATTATACATAGGATTTCTGTTCCTGCTGTAGTTTACATGAAGAGTTTCTTTATTTTGATCGTCAACTATCATGCGTTGATTTGGTTGCATCGGTTGTTTAAAATGTGGATGTACATTTTGATTTATAAATTTGTGATCGGGAAATGTCTGGTTATCGTGAAAACGTTGTTTATTGGGAATTTCATGGAAGTAAGCATCTTTTGGTATCATCGGCAATAAACTATTTCTTAGAGCTAAATTTGCACAATGTCCGTTTCCGTTCATTTTATTTGGACTTTGTGGTTGTGCATTTTGATTCGATTTCATATTTTCATAATTTGGCAATGGTAAAGTTGTCAACAAATTGGAATTTTGCATCAACCCGGGTTCCAAAGTACTGCGTATTGGTTCATCCTCTTCATCGCTACTTTCCGACTGGTTTCCATCAGATTTGTGATGAAAATTAAACATCTTTCTTGTTGGAAACGGTATTAAATTATGAAAGCTAAATTTTTTAGGAGATTTAACATTTTGAGTGGTTGTTTTACTTGTTGTAGGTTGTTGCTGTACCTGTTGTTGCGGTTGTTGTGTTCGGTTGATTGGTTCTATTGTATTAAAATGAGTATTTTCACTTAATGGAATTGTATTGTTTTGCCAATCATTACAATACTGTTGAACATTCATATGATAATTCGGTGACATTGATCTACTTGTTCTACCATCAATATTTTTAATACCCGTTCTCATTTCTCTATTAGGCGATCGTGAAGATCTTTGTATTTCGTCAAAAAACTGTCTCTCTTGTATTCTTGCCACTAATTCCTGAACAGACCTTCGAGGTCCATTTTCAACAATTTCTCCACTTCCTGTATTATCTACAGAACTGGAAGCGTTCATAGAATATTGATGTGCTACATCTTCAGTTGAATTATTTCTTTGAATATAGTTCTCATCGCATCTTGATATTTTTATATATCCATCATTTTCTATGGCATCCAAACACGTTTTATTTTTTTCATATTGAGACATATTTAAACTTTCATCAAATTCTTTCTTTGAATCATTTTTTATCGAAGGAGTACTCCGATTTTTATTTTGGTTACATTTAGAATCATTTGGTAACCATCTGTCTTTATTTGATTGCATAGCAGATTTACTAGATGTTTTACTGTGCAATGAAAGTCTGTCATCGCTTAATTCAGAATGTGTCTGATTTGGAGATTGAGCTATTGAAACATTATTAGAATTTACATGTATTTCTGCTGTGACATTGTGCGATGAGTTGCTACTTTTTGTACTACCAGCCTTTGGTCCAAAACTTGCTATAGAAACACTTTTATCTAAAGATTTCGCACTTGTACGAGAATTTTTGCTTCTATTAAAAGAATTTCGTTCATCACCAGAAAATTTTTCAGAATTTTTTGGTGTATTTGACAATTTTTTATCTTCTACTATATCCAATAAATCGGCACTTTTTGATGTTTTATTTTTCATAGATTTATTTAAATTTCTTATATTATCCTCTGCTTTATCATTAAACGTTCTTATTATATTCCACGTCTTAGATTTTGCGTCCAACATTTCTAAACTTCTTGTTCGTTTTAATGGCGCAATGTCTACAGAACCTTTTGGACTAAAATCTAATTTTCTTACCCTTTCTGATACTCTAAACATCATACCTCTAGTTAACCACTGTTCTAAATGTTGTTGTCTTTCTTTACATAAAAATCTTTCGGCAGCGACACATCTGGTAAGTTCTGATATTTGTCCTTGTGTTTTTCTTTCTAAATTAGCTACTTTCTGATCTAATTTTTCGTGCGCTTTATCAATGTGATGTTTTAATTCTTGTTTATCTCTATTTAATTTGTCTTCCATGTGTCTAAAGAATGGTGCACAATAACAAGTATAACCAACGCCTACCGGACCTTTACAAATATTTCCAGCTAAATCTAAATAATACTGTTCACCCTTTTTTAACGGTTCCTTTGGTAATGAATCTAATCTGGGTTTAGGAAAGTCTCTTGGATCTGGATAATAATGACATCCATACGGTGACCAATGTTTAGCATTAACTCCAAAATGTACACTTTTAACTGGTTTCTTCTTGTCTTTTTCTTTTTGCCTGGTTGGACTAACGTTTTGTGCATCTCTTTCCTTACTTTTCCTTTTACCAGACGATGAAGTGCCGTCAAGCGTTCTTTCTGCGCTTTTGTCTCGACCGTGTTTCTCTTTCTTTTTGGCATCCTTCTTTGCTTTAGATGATGTAATTACAGTCGATAAATTCAATATATCGACGATTTCGTGCAATTCTTTCCTAATCGCGATATCTCTTGCTGTTTCATTTTGTTTATTTCTCAAAGATCTTTCACATCCAGCTTCCAAAAGAATCCTGGTTAATTTTCTTCGACCCATAGCAGCTGCGATGTGCAAAGCGGTATCTCCATTTTTGTTTTGATCTGACACGTGACACTCGGCTGATATGAGTATTCTAGTGACACCAGCATGGCCATATCGTGCTGATGTATGTAATGACGTGTCTCCATACTAAAATAAATTAATAATGTTAAATTCTATAATAACATTAAACGGTTTTATTATATGTTTAACACTTACGTTATTCTGAAGATCGGGATCGCATCCAGCCAACAATATCTCCCGGCACGTTTGATTGTGTCCGTTTTGGCATGCTAAATGAAGCGGCGCAAAACCTCCATTGTTTTTTATGTGAAGTGATGCTCTGGTTGCCAACAAAGCAACACATCTGCTATATCCTTTCCAGGCCGCTTCGTGCAATGCCGTGTTACCATGCTATAACAATAAAACGATATCTATCAAAACCAATCTACATTATAGCGTAACAATGGAGTGTTAAATTCTAAACACACCATGTGTAATAAATTAACACATATCCTAAAAATAAACTCGATACAATACAAGATATTCACAATCAAAAATTATATATAATAATTCTTATGCTATAGTTAGGAAGGGTAAAAGGTTATGTAGAAAACATTGAAGTCTTTTCTGACGCCACCGTTCTAAGTTTTTCATCACTTTCGATAGAACAAGACGTAACATCAATTTAATTCTAGACTAATAATGATTAACGAATTTGAAATTATGAATCGTAACAAAAATTCGCATACGAAGCGGCAACAGTAACCTCGCTCGGCAAGTTTAATTGGCCACCACCGACGGACGGTCATTCTTCAGATATTCGCTCTCCGGTTAACAGACAGACATAAGGAAGAAGAAGAAGAAAAAGAAGAACGGGACAGAGATAAAAAGAGGTCATCCACTTCTGTACCGAATTGTTTTCATGGGAACCTACGAGATCCCGAATCGTGGTCGATGCCAAAGACCACTCAGAGACTGGACTGAAATCCACTTCCCTAATTATTCAAGAAAAATTACTATGTGCGTACGTTCGACCAATGCAAAATTCTTGCGGTACACTTTGGCATTTTTCGTTTCTAACAAAAAAAAACAAAAAATATTCGATGAATGCATAATTGAGTTATTATCCTTGAGAAATAATGAAAAAAAAATAAAACGATAATCTTTATGCATTTTATAGTGCGTGTTCATTTTATTTTAAAACTGTTATTATGCGAAATAGATGTCTCGAACGAGGTGTTTCCTTGTATTCACGCTCTGAGCTATACGATGGCAATAATTTTATAATATAATACTTGTTAATAAAGCCGGTTGTGTTTTGTATATGTTCATTATATATATATACTATATGTAACTTAATATAAGAATTAAATATTTTGGATAAAAGTTTTCGCACATCTGAATTAAACAAGATAAGTTTTAATAGCTCTATTGCGTACTAATTAACATATGCAGTATCTAAATATCGGCGACTATATTAATAGCTTTTTAATTGCCTATTTCAATTAATTCAATTACTCAATCGACATCTGTATTATTTGTGAAAAGAAAATGATCTAATTTATGTATGTGATAATTTTAAACTATCAATTGAAAATAATAAAACTATGACACAAACGTTAGAAGAATAAGATAAGAATAAATATTTAATTGAAATTCATATTGCAACATTTGTTAATCTACTTTAATCTAGATATACAGGAAATGGAGATTTTTTTGAAAAAAAAATAAAAAGATAGAAAATTATCGATAGACAAAACTTTGGGTAATGGGACTAAGAAAAATATTGAATTAATAAATTGAAAACGAACGTGCGGACCCCCGACAGCGTAAAAATATAAATTTTTCGCCTATTACAACATTGCAAAAAAGATAACAAAAAAAATAGAAGCCTACTTTTGATGTGAGAAAAAAACGACAACCAATTTTTTTCATCGAGAAAAAAGTAAACAAAAATTAGTAGCCGAAATATTGAGCACATTATGATTCTATTAAATTGAAACAATAGTATAATTGAATAGAAAATCGATCAATTTTGTCTATTAATGAAGACTGGTTCCAATAATAAATGAATATGACTTAAAGTTTTTTTCTTTCTTAAATTATAAAAATAATAAAAAAATCTGGTTTCTGTTTAAAATTCAATTTGTATTTCATTCTTATTTAAACAGACTACATATACATAATAATGTATGGTATATTATTTTAATGAAAGATAATCTTTATAGAAAAGGTTGACTTCAACTGCCCTCGTATTTGTCATACTTTAAACTTCATATCAGAAGCATTTACTTAAATTTATTTAGAATTGATTCTAAATAATATATTAATAAAGAAATGATTCTAAATTTTTATTTTAATATTCTTTATTTGCAAAATATTGAAATAATATACTAGTACAGAAAAAAATATATATCGCGATATTTTTAACAAAAATTATCTTAAAACTATTTGATAAAACATATTTAAAAATAAAAATACATACCATGCTATCCTGTTTATTAGGATCGGCGCCATTTTGAATCAAAAGACGCACCACCTCGGAATGTCCGTCGGCTGCAGCCCTCTGCAACGCCGTACATCCGTTCTGTAACGGCAAAAATTCATTTTTAAAAATTTGAAGGTCAAAAAAAATAATGCGAAACTTTTCGACTCCTTCGAGAACCAATGTATTGCAAGATGGCCGCGATCGGAGACGAGAGAAAAAAAATGTCGCAAACGTGCGAAACGTCGACCGGTTTCGCATTGAGGCTTTGTTTCAATTATACAAATAAAAATATATCATGGACACCAAAAAAAAAAAAAAATCTAAAAATCTTCATAAATTATTGCAGATAGTGTTAATGTAAGACGTCAAACCAAAGATTGATAATGGATCGTTTCTCTTTCGCGATGACATAAAAGTAAATCGCGTTTAAAAAAATGCATATAAAAAGGTGCAATATTTAAAACGTGTTTATGTATTTAAATTCAAGCAATTCAAAAAATACTATATATAATCTTCTAATAAATGCAAGTTTTGATGTAATATTCGATTAATTGATTAGTGTTTTGCGATTTTTCATACAAAATTTCCATTTTCGTTCTTGAAATCGCAATTTTTGGTACAAAAAACGTCATAACTTTTCTGGAAAAACTGCAATTTCCAAACAGTTATCACCATATAATTCTTCTAATAAAGCCTCATCCGATAATGTAGAATTTTCTATATATAAGATCACTTATAACTTATAACACTTATAACAATTTTTATCATGTCGTTTTCTTCGTCTTGTCGAATTTAATAAATAATTAGTAATATTACTGCAAAAAAATATTTTTTTCCGTATTATTTGAGAAAACGATAGTTGTTCTTTATTATCGTTTCTTTTTAGAAGTTAATTTTAGAGGTCGATTGGGAAAATTTTGCAATCGTTTCCACCGTTTTTTTGTCCAGAATTTCAAATGAAATGCGCATAATTGAGCTTTTTTTCTTAATTGCTATCAAAATATTTGATAGTAAAATTTCACCTGACCCGAGTATAAAAACCGAAAAACCGGTTTTATGCGACATGTACATATTAAACAATAATAACAACGAATTGAATGTGATAGACAAACCGAAAAATTACAACCGGTGAATATTTATATGCTTTAGAAAATATGAATTTATCGCCGGTTTAATTGCAATATAGATGACGGCGTAATAAATCAAATCTATATTAAATTATTATCATTTCCCTCGTACCATAAGTGTATATTTGTAACTTTCGTTTTGTAATCGTACAGATTTTTATAGCATAATTACACGTGGTCGTATACAAAAAAAAAATATATCGTTATTCGTGTCAACTCGACTTGAATTTTTATTTAATCGCTCAATTAAAATATATGGAGGCATTCATTTCTCTTTTTTTAATTAAGAAAAGTTTGAAATTGATAACAATCCTCTATTTCTAATATTTTGCAATATGAAAACTTTTATTAACATTCTTAAAAATCTTACAAAAAATTAAATCTCTAATTACTGTTTTATTACATTCATCGTTATATTCTTTTCGTTGAAATTACTATTTCATACATAATGAAAAAAAGTTATGCATCAAAAAATAAGCTTAAACATATATATGATCTAATCGTATATAATTAAGTTACAAAATTATTGAGATTACTTAGAAATTATGTTTTAAATGGAAATATTTTTTAAGCATTATCTTTTTTTCCTGACTCGTATGACTTAACTCGAATATAATAATTAAATAACCACGCATTCTCTATCTTGAAGCATTAATCTTTTATTTTTACGATTATTATGACCGTTGGATATTTATGACGAATTTCGAATGCGCACGCATCGATTCTGTACCACAGGTATGTCAAACACGAGTTCCGCAGGCCGCATGCGGCCCGCCGAAATACACTATTTTTAATAACATACATAAAATTAATATTTAAAATAAATTTGTTTTTTTTTATTTATATATAGTTCCATTTATTAAAGTTGTTGCGTGCAGTTTAAATAAATTAAAAGTGATATTTTGATTATCAAGCTCGTTACACTTTTAGTTGGCCCGCAACTTGATTGAAAATGAAAAACTGAGGCCCTCGACTTAGTATACAAAACTCGTGTGGCCCGCAATATGCTATGAGTTTGATACACCTGCTGTACCATCTCGTGTTGTTTTGAATTATTGTCAATAAGAAAACCTGTTCCAGAAAATAGGAATATTAAAAAAAACGAATAAATCTCTATCTCTGGCATGGAAGTGCATTATTATGAAATTAATGATTTCATAAATTACAATAATATATTATATATTAATAATTAATGTATCGATTGTTTTATTCCCTTTTTAATAACAAGAAATTCCAATTGTATATATGTAAAAAAATAATTTGTAAATAATTCTACGAATAATCTTAAAGTGATAAAATTTAAATTACTTTTATTGTACATTTATGAAATTTTTATAATACTAAAATTAATAACAATTCTGATAGAAAACTATTTCAAATAATATTTACTTCTTTTTGCCAAAAATGTATTATCTTTTTATACTAGTCACCTTTTTTACTGAAGCGCACTCTACTTATATTACACAAGGAATAAATATATATTTTTTTAAATGTTTTAAAATATTTTTATATTATTTTACACATGCATTATTATAAATAAAGATTATGCCGATAAGTAAAATGACCGTTTACAAAATATATATATTCGATCGATAACTTGATAAAAATCGACTTTTCAATATCTTGCTATTAATCTATACATTCTTTTACATATTATGCATTTTTTTATTTAAATATAAATTCCGACGACTTCATTATTACAGAATATTAATTACTAAATTATTAAAAATTATAACATAAAACGTCATTTATTTTTCTAAAAAAAAAAAAAAATACAAAAATAGTATATCGTTTTATTCAATCGTTTAACGATGAAATAATAAAAACATTCGAAAAATTTTCGTTCGTTCCTCATTATGAGGAGAAGTGATCATTTTTTGACCGCATTTTTCGAAACGAAAAGACAAGAGACGACCGCAAGAAAATCTGGTTTCGAAAGACAATTTTCACGACAAAAACGGACCGAGTCAATAAAAAAAAAAAAGGAAGACAGATCCGATTCAGTTTTCTCTCCGTTCGAATCGTCGACATTTTTATGTCTTAATTGAATCCATTAAACAATTATTATAATCGCAGTGAATTATTAAAGCAAACGAGTGAACGATGTTAACAATTCAGCGCTAAAAATCTATTATGACATTTTTAGCGCTTTTCATAGGAAAATTGTTCAACTAATGAAATTAAATATAGTAAATAATTTGATGATAATTTACTTCTTTCCAATAATTGTTATTTATAAACGCGTTTTCGCATATTTCTATTCTACACAAAATCAAAATCACATTTGCAGTACAGATTTTAGTAATATTTAGAAAATTATACGTAAAAACTATTTATTATTTCATAACAAAACTTATATTGATAAAAGGAAACATTTTTTTATATTTTGATAATCTCTTAAATTAGTATTTTTATATGTTATATTTACATATAAAATAATTAGCATAATGAGAATATCAAACGAATCAATATTGATGTCGATTAATGCGAAATATAAAATATTTTAAAATAACTGGTGATTTATTCGATAATCATTTAATGTCTCAATCATACGAGCGAAACATAAAATTAATAATAAAATAATAATATTAATAATAATAATAATATAGAATCGGATCACTTTCGAGTAAAATCTTGCTTTCGAGTGAAAGTTACACGAATAATATGCAATTAATCATCGTCATTTTCATACACGACAATCTCATTTCCGTAATCGTTTGAAATTGATGACTTGCCGTATAATTTTTTCCAATTATTTATGTGTCTTTTATGGGTTAAATGTCATATTTTTTATTGCGTAATATATATTTTAGATCAATATAAGGCTATAATAAGCCGCAAATGCTTTCGTAATAAATCGAGAAAAAAAATCCATTCCAAAAAAAGCTAAGAATTTCAAGAAAACAAATATCATGTACTAATTATTTTATTAATAATTTCTAGCTACTATTATATTTTAATACTATTTTCAATGGTTACGCATATAATTTTATACACATGAACGTGTGCATAAAATGGAAAATCAATTAATCTTCAACGATTACCGAGTGAAAAACCAGCTGCCGAGCACGCCAACGTTCAATGGCTTAAATCTGAACTTTGAATCTTCGATTAACTATTTAAAATTACAGCCTTAAACTCGACATGAACGCCTTAAAAGTCCTTTGATGATTGATTTATTTTGTGATTTGTTGCGCGCATAGTAAAAGCAGTTGCGCGTAATAATTTTACGGTTTAACGTGATTTTAAATATAAAATTTTAATTGTAAAGTCAAACGCCTACGTATTAACATACTATATATGAAAATATATCATATTTTATATATTCACTATAAAATAATTAATTTCAATTTCAATTTGCAACTTAATTCTTATTATATACATATAAAAATAATTTATACAATTTTGAAATTTAGTATGAAAAAATTTAATTAAATTTTTATTTTGATAATATATCAAATGGTAACTTTACATATAAGTGATCTAAAAATATGATATATCATATGTGTTTATCATACAAATTGTGAGATTTAGATCGTAATCAAAACCACGTTTTATACAATTTTATAATTGACATTAAAAAAAAGCAAATAGAAGTGAAATAAAATATAAATAAATATAACGCAGCATAAATCACAAAACACAATCGGCATTAAAAAATGGGCAGAGTTAACTGTAAATTTTTATAATATAATACTACCAAAAAAAATCGTAAATAGCGTAATTTTCATAAACGGGACATATATTATATCGAAAAATATTTTTTTAAAAAATAAAAAAATGCTAGTTTCAAAATAAAAAGCATTATAATTCAGTACATTTTCTGCGTAAACATGCTCAACACGTTCGCTGCCGAGGCATCGAATCTCACGACATAGCCATTAACTTTTTGAACTTTGCATTATAATAAACGCTTTTTTTTCACGTATGTTATTATTCTTCACGTTCCACATATCCATTCTTATATTAAAGTACCATAATTAATGCACTTTCGACACAATTCCGATTCGAAAAACAATACCAGTTCTCTTCACGTGTATTATGTCGTGAGAGAGCACAGAACGAAGACTATGCGGCTTTATCTTAGACCAGATCTCTACAAAGTGAACAATTCAATTTGCATTTCTAAATAATGCGTAGGAAAGGCTCAAAGAACTATTTTTTTTTTCATTTATCTGTTAATATGAGAAAGGTATCAAAGAATCGACGCCCACTAATGCTAATCGTATGAAACAATACTAGAAATCATTAGAATAATAATACAAAAATTTTTAAATTACCAAATTATGATTACTCAAAACCTGAATAGTATATTACCATATAAACAAAAAAAATAATAGTATAAACTTCAAAGGACATTATTTCAAATGATGGAAAAAGCAACAGGATGTCAATAATTCATAATCTACTATTACACGCCACTTTATATGATAAACAAGACTTTATTACATTAAAATTATATATAAAAAAGTGTGCGCTTAACACCGATTCAAAATATTAGAGATCTAAATTAAAATATTAAAGCGTTTTTTTTTTTTTGAAGACGCGTTCTAAATATTTCAGAGCGGAAAAAATAACAAGTTAAAAAGGGCTTATAAATTGAACTCGGTTGGGTGCCTTTATATCGAAGGAAATTGATGGAGTCTACTACTGTATTTAATGAGAGTGTGGCTGATGCCAGTTTTATGCGATTAATTTAAAACGTTTATTTTTATTTCAGGGATTAATAATATATTTTTATTAAATATAATAATAAAATAACAACTCTTGTGTACTTCCTATTTTCACGGTGCCGATTTATATATTTTTTATATAGAAAGTGCTTTATATAGTAATTAAAAAATGTAATAAAATCATTGCTATGTAATACAGGCATGTCAAATTCGAGGTCCGCGGGTACCATACGGCCCACCAATACGAAAACTACGACTCGACGATATGTTGTACTGTTTTTGATAAAATATATAAAATTAATATTTAAACATAATTTTTATTTTCATTTTTATAAATAAAGTTACTGTAGTGTAAAGTTTAAATTAATTATAAATATTTTTTCGAATACTAAGCTTGTAACGATTGTAATTGAAAAGTTTAAACTTTTTATTGACACTAACTACTATTTATATGTATGGAATATTTATACTTTCAATATAAAAAATAATAATAAATACAATATAATTATTTTTTAAAGATTTTTTTTAATAATGCGGCCTATATTTATATAGGCCTATATAATGCGGACTTTGACATGCCTGCTATAATATATAAATACTAGTATAAGAAAATAATAATAATAATAATAATAATATCGACTTAATAGTGAAAAAAAAACTCACTGAAAATTAATCGAACGACATCGTTTAATATTGCAATATCAATTAATGTAAACCGGTAATAAAAATTTAATTACTATATGTACGAGTATATACAGAATCGTTTTATAGGACCGATTACCTTTAGTATTTATATTTATAAGCGGAGAATATTATTTTCACCATGATCAAGTCGAACTTCTAAGTTCTTAGCGGTGTGGCAATAAAACACGACATGTCTCTCTTTTTGTGCGGGTTCAAATCCCGCAAACCGGTAGCCTAAATGCTCTGCCATAATTCGCTACCATAAACGGTAATGATCTTTTATACGCGTGACTTGCTTATTAAGTTCAATGTATAGAGAACGCACGTTTTTCACTCATTTCGTTTTATATATATGTGCACATTTATAATATATAATTATATGTGCGCGCTAGTATATTAAAATAAAGCCTTATTCGAAAAACAATCGTTTTTCAAACGATGATAATTTAATTTATACTCTGAATTTATTTGATTCAATGAGGCGGCTAATACTTTCAGTATTATTAACACAATATGATTGACGCCTGCTATTGTTTAAAGGGGGAAGCGTAGTAATACGCTTTACATCGTCTATGGTAATGGTAAACGGTAGTAACGCAATAATACGATTGAATTTTATATAAAATAATGATGTCATCTATTGAATGAATATTTATTCTAAATGAAAAAAATATTATATCGCATTTTTCATTCTCAATTTATTCGATTTTTAATATTTATACAATGGTTTGCGAAATTACACCCTTTTACGTAACAGACAACGATAAACATGATAAAGTGTTAAGATGATTGAGCATACCATTTTGGATAGACTATATAATTACTAATTTATATAATGTAATCTGTGATTAAAAAATTCAAATAATATAATTATATATTTTTTTTGTATAGATAAAAATATTTTAAAGATCTGAATCATAAATTTTCGATCACATATGTCATAAATGTCACATATAAAAAATCTTTCATTGTTTCTTGCGTACTTGAAAATCGTTTTCCACGACTCGTTCGATGGTCATTTTTTTTTTTTAAAACAAAACTTTAAAGTTGCACGAGCAACTCGACATACAAAACACATATTCAATGAATTATATTCATTTTCTCGACTATAATAAAACTGTGCACGCGAATTCTGCGATCTGGAATATACAAAAAAAAAAGTTAAATTGCGAGTTAAAAGTCGCCCTTTGCGCTCAATTAAAACACGTTAAAATCGATTTTATATGCACGACATCGAGAACAACAATGCGGTCGCGACTTCGTTAATTAGACGAACATTTCTCAACATGGTAAACGAGGTGTAAGCTATGATGAAGAAGAAAAAAATAGTAGATTCGCGTAAATAAAGGTCTCTAGTTCACTTTTGCTCGTGATAAAAACTAGTTTTGCACCTCATACTATACTATACAGAAAAGACTGGTCTTTAGCATACATTACTCCATTTTTTTCAATAACAAGTTAACATTTATTCCCTTATTATAATCAGAAGATCATATATTATTCAAATAATTCAAGAATTTTAAAATATAGTAGAAAATTCTTCATTTGAATTCAATCTAATTAAAAGAAATTATGAAAGTAGTAATTTTATTGTCTATTTTTCAACAACATATATATAAAGATATTACAATTAAAAAAAATATTTCGATACATTTCTATATTTTAAACAATATAATTAACGTTTAAAAATATATTGAGATGCGAAATAAAAATAAAACATTTAATATTAAATGCATTTCATTATAAATAGTTTAATTTGTATACTTCTGCAGCTGCATAAAATTTAAATAGATCAATTTTATTAATAACATCCGATAAAATAGATCGATATTTTCATCGTCGAAAAGTAATGTTATTAAAATGAAAAATATAAATACACTCTAAATATAAAAAATATGGTTCAATAACGGATATACGAAAAATTCGTTAGAAAACGACATACAATTACGCACTGCCTTCTGTTGTATGATGAATGATGATTTATCGTCGAGAATGAAAATGAAAAAGAAAAACGATGAACGGAAGATGATTATAAATAAGCGTATTCAAAATGGAAGCATTCGTTCGCGCGCCATTTTTATTTTTCCAATAAATTTTCTTCGAACAATGAACGACGATGCAAATATGTAGATTACTTTTTATGCGATGTTCGCAATAAACTAATAGAAAGTGAAATAGAAAATATGTTTTTTTTCAAAATTTATAAGAAAAAGAATTTTAATTTTATATAATAATTTTTTTTTTAAATATACATGTATTATGAAATTTTCGTTTATTTTCAACCATTCTGTATTAAATGAACAAAATTTCGTTCCACTTTCAATAAATATAATACAAATTCAAAACATGCAACGAATTCAAATAACACGTGTACAGTTATTTCAATTTTTTCACGAATAAATGAAATGTGATAAAAGCACAAAAGGAACATCTGAATCAATTCTAAAACTACGATTGCAAAGAAACATATCGACACGGTTATTTCAATATACAAACGACACGTGTAAAAAAAATAATATACTAATATAAAGCGCATATATATTCTTGGAAAAAAAAGAATTACAAAAGAGTTTTTCTTCCGAGAAACGTTGTAGAAAAAAAAATAGAAAAGACGTATGTATCTCTTCAATAATAATCGACATGAGGCACACTAATGACCGCGACAACGTAACAAACAACACAACATAACGTCGACTAGTGGTAGTCCAACACTTATAGTGTACGAAGAACTATTGTTGACGACCCCTGACCCGTAATTGTGACTTTTCTCAGCGTCCAGGGGTCGACGATCGGCGATCGGCGAACCGATTGCACCATTGTCGTTATTTTAACGATACTGTTCAATACACACACACACACACACATATACTATAAAGGATATGCGATAGAAAAGTTCAAGGATCAACATGCTCTAAACAAATTAAACACAACATTATTCATCGTACAATATTCTAAATAAATAAATAAAATTTTCAATATTAATTTCTTTATCATATATGGTATATTTTTAATAAAAATACTATTTTTTTTATTATGTATTACTTTTTACTTCCGAGAATTTCAACTCTGTTCAATATATGAATGCGTTTTTTAAACTGAAAAAAAATTCAATTTGTATTTCAATCTTTCATCCGTAGATTCTATTCAAAATCTCAGTGAAAAAAATTACATCAATAAAATAAATATCAATCACTATATAATATATTTATTTATAGATTTGAATTTGAAACTGCAAAAATATCGATCTTCATTAACTATTGAATAATTAAACAATATTATAAAGCAACAATGATTAAATGTCATATATTTAAAGAAAAAATATATTAATTATTTTTTATGATTTACTAACGTCGCATTAATAATATCGATTTTTTTAGATAGATAATTTTGACCACAGATAATAAAAATAATTTGAAAACTTTTTATTAAATTTTAACTTGCATATTTTTTAACCATACAAATAATTATATATTATACGACTATGTAAAATGGATTCCAATTGAGCAAAATAAGTATCCTGTGGTCTAAAACGACCGCTAAAAATTCAAAATTGCTTTAAACGCATCGTTTACAACGAGTTCCCATCGAATTCGTCCCAGCAGACGGCTTTTAGATAAACCGCAATAATTTCGTCGACTCGGTTCGATCCCGTAATTTTTTTATCATCTGCCGCAGTCAAACCGTGGCAGATCGAGCACGTGCATCGAAACCGTTAAATTTTTGCAAAAGACTTGCGATCGTCAAAACACGTAAATATTAAACACAACATTTCAAAATGGACACGATTCGCTTTTGTTTATTTATTATTCGCCACTTTTTATTTGTTTTGTTTTTGTTTTTGTTTCAGAAATGACGTGACATGAAAACGACTCGCGATGGTAAAACGTTGAACGAATTTGTAATTATTAAAATGTCCATAGATAGATATGAAAAATCCTAGTGATAGATATATGCGATACAGTTAGACGCCGCTTTATCGCGTTTGAATAATTTAATCTTTTTTGAATTCATCATTTTTATTCATTAAAAAAAAATCAGAAAAAACTTTTTAAAACGCGCAGAATTAAATCAATATTTAAAAAATATTTTTAATTTAAATTTTTCTCTAACCAAAAGAGAAAGAAATTAATATAAATATTTTTTCATAATATTCACAATACAAATATTTGATCATTGTGCATTTTAAAGAAAATTTTCGTTAGATATTATAAAATTTTAATCGCACGAGCGTAGACCCACTGTATTTTCCATAGATGCCAAGTTGCATCGCATAATAAACTATGGCGTATATAAAAAAAGAACAATTATTTTAGTCGTAATATAATATAATAAACGAAACAAAGCGTACATTACCGGTTTTAATAATGATGACGAAAGATTGATGAACGTTCGCCTATACTTTTGACCCTATAGTATAATGATTTCGCATCTAAACACTTACATAAAAATCTATTTAATTTATTACTATTTTCATTTTTATACGTGTATATTATTATTATTATTTAATACAATGGTTAAAAAAAATTCTAGTTAACCGTCACAGAAATGGCAGACATTCCTTATAGGCATACAATAATGTGTTAATATTAAATATAATGCAATAAAAATTCATATGTTATGTATGCGAAATTCGAGTAATTATATAGTCATTATAGAAGACGATTCGAGCATCTGTACAATTATTAGAATTACATTGTAATTTTATAGCAGGCTATATAAATCAACATTCAGATTTCGAATATATATGATAAAGTTGTAGGTGTTTTCAAACGATAGATTTTGATCTATCAGTTCATCATGGTCTTTAGATAACTTTTAATATTATTGAAAAAATATAATCACAGTTTACATAAGAAATATTTTACTAATATCTAATAGAGTAATAAATAGCACATCGAATTATTACACCTACTTATTCTTTTAAAATGGACGTCAGAATTGAATGAAAAAAAAATACAATTTACCTGCCTACCTAATTTCCGGGGATTTTAAATGACAATTTCACCTTACTTTTTGATCGCAGTTATTATTATAAATCTTCTACGTGTATTGGAACGATCAATCTATATAAAATTGTCTTTTAGATTGTTTTAGAATCAATTGCATCATAAGACGAGGTCACAGTATTTGGAAATAAATCTTAACCCCTCGTAACGAACACACACACACACACACACAGACAGTTATAAATCACGTTCGACGAGTACGCAAATTGTTCATACATTTAGTCTAGAGTGCAATTTGAACACGTCAGTTGAGTGCGATTAGGCAAACAAGATTTACGATATGTGACTTCAAATGAAATACGCCAATATTCGCCGTTCGAAAGGCTTCAAACCGTTCCAAAAGCTGCTCCAAGTATATATATATATATATTTACTCAGATGTTTAAATACAAAATCTGAGAAAGTTTAAATTTATTTTAAAAAGAAAATACGCCGAGTACATTCCAACTAAAAACCAGAAAGTTGACAAAATCTTGGAAAAGTTTAAAGTTCTCCTCGCAAGAGACAATGTAAATGTTCCAGAAAGAACAACGGGTCGATGCAATCTTTATCACTTTGAAACAATAAACATTACTAAAGAATATAGAAATATCTACTTCAAACCACAAGCATAATACAGATCATCAGACAAGCTAAAACCAGAGAACTTCCTTATGAACATTCAAAAAACGATAAAGAAGAAGATTGTATGAATATATTGAACTTTATCGACAACATCTCACATATTAAAATCTATAAATATTAAAAATTTACAACAATTTTCTATAATTTAGTAGGGCTTCAAATACAATTAAATAATAAATGATCTGCAACAATACTAATCTTTCAAAGCTTAAATTTTAATTTAAAAATACGTTCGTAAAGAATAACTTTGAAATGTAACAAAGTGCTCGAACACGAAAGTAATATTATGACTATGTTTGAAATTAAATCGAAATTGAAACAATCAATCAAAAATAACCGCTACAGTTAAAAATATCTAACAATTTAATAATAACCTAGAAATTTCACAATATTCCACGCTCATAAATCAAATTCGCATTGAGCATATCCATTTTTTTTTCATCATTTCATTAAAAGTTAATTAGGTTAATTCGCTATTATATTAATTATTGCATTTGGGCGACTAATGCGTTTATATATACGCATATATAATGTAATATTTAATATATATATATATATATATATATATATATATATATATATATATATATATATATATGACCTTAATTCGCCTTTTCTAAACTCGTCTTGGAAAATCACGTTCGTTCTTAGACGACTTCTTTAAATATTTGACCGACTTTGAACACCACAAACTTTCTTCGAATTCGAATAGAAGCATATCGAATTTATTATTTTTACTATTAATATTATTATTATTTATGAACGCATAACAACGTCATATATTTGTTTGTTTATTTTTTTATTTTAGTATCGTATTTGCCGAATGTCACGATCGAATTGATCGAGGACCGGAAAACGAACGAGGTTAATTAACGAATGAAAGGATTTCATTCGGACAATTGTTCTTAACAAATTAATTATTAGATCTATAAAATAGATAAATCATAACGCATTAATTCGAAACAATCATTGATAAAAACGTTTTTATTCAATGTTGTTATCGATAAATTGACAAATAACTTCAATAGTTAAAATGTTATTCAGAAATACATTATATCACAATAGTTGTGTTACTACATGTTACTTTTCAATTGAATATAATGATGCGTCATTTTCTGTAATTAACGAATAGTATTTACAAACTACATTTAATATTGCAACACGCATATAATTTATATGAACACGTTTAAGAGATTCAGTTATGACTCATCTTATTGCATTTATCAATGGTACTTCGACTTACATAACGAATTTATTCTAGATTCGTATCTCGAAAATCAGATTTATATTTGGAAGAATTACAATATGTTACTGTTAGACAAAAATATTTTCTAGGATTATGAATAATATAAATTTCATATGCATTCATACTTAAGATCGATCTATCTATTTAAAATTTTACCCCTGATAAGGATTTTAGCGCCTTACCAGACAAGAAACCATTGGTCTAAATGATTTTTTTTTATGAAAATTGGAATATTTCATTAAAAAATATATAGCGTTTTAAGTAATAATTATGAGAAAAAAATATATAGCGTTTGTCGATTTTCCGACAAATTCGTTAATTTGAATTTTTCACGCGTACGCGCCTTTTTATGTAAATCGGACACGTGACACGAGCTTAATTAACGACACATCATCCGTCGTATGTTATCCGTTTATTTTCGCTTAATCTGATCGAAATTTATACACGGGCTGTTGTTCGCACTTGAAAAATCGACTTGTCGTCAAGCTCGTAAATTATTTCTCAATCATTACATTATACATACTATTTATTATTATTCATTTATATATATATATATATATATATATATATATATATATATATATATATATATATATATATTATATTCGTTTCTGGTTTCGTGCTCGAATCCTATCTTAGGCAATTTATATGTCGTTAAATCTGTTCAAAAACCGGCAAAAGGATTTATCAGCGTATCGTTACAAATGATCGTTTAGCTGTGTACGGTTTAAAACACGCAACCGGTCACCTTTTATATATATTTTTCTGTTTTATTTTATTATGATTTTCTATATATTTATCGTCTTCTTTATTCGCATCATATAAGGGACCGAGAGAAAGTAGCCTTCGTGAAAGTGATAAATCAACACGAGACGAGACAAGAAATCGGCGCAGGAAACCAGCATTCAATCATAAATGTGACCGACGATAAGTTATTGAGTAAATATTTATTTATCGTCGGACTCGTTACAAATGTCGGTTGCCGTAATTAATTATAAATGTTAATATAAAAAGCGATCGCAGGAAATTACGCGCTAGCATATATGTAAGTCCGTTGAAAATGGTGATCGTCGTTATCAATATAAGAAATCGTGACATTTGGTAAACCTATATAGTAAAACAACGTTCCTACTTTCACAAGTCATGATCCTATTTTAAATACCGTTCTATTCATATCCTTGTTGCTCGAGTGAAATTGATTATGTTTTAAATAAAATTTATATATAAATAAGCGACTCAACGACCGTCTCTTCTGATAAAAAAAAAAAGAATAAAATCTGATAAATATAAATATGTACATTTTCATTTCTACAAATTAAATTACTTGAAATTTATCAAAATTGTAAAAAAATACAATAAATTTAAACCAAAAAGTAAAAATAAAAAATCGGCGTTAATTTAATTAATCGCATACATACATATGGGTGTTCTTCGAAATAATAAATTTACGAAAAATCAAAATTTACCCGACGCTGCGATTCTATATTATTCATATTTTAGTGAACATTAATTGTTAAATCATAAATTAAACAAAACAAAAATAAAAAATAGTGGAAAAAGGTGTGATTTTTATAATTTACACTGACATGCGAGATGCCGAATACGACACGAGTTGCCTTCAAGCTAAATAAATACCGAGCCTCTTAATGTTTATGTAGATTTACATTTTTTATGTATAATTTTGCAATTAAACAATGTATATTTTTTTATTCAAAAATATTATGAGTGCCTTCAGGCAACGATTTTCGTGGATAATTTAAAAAAATGACAAATAACAGTACTTTAATTTAAGATAAATATCAAAAACAATGTATGCATGTTATATTATGATAATGCGATTAGTATTTATATGGAAATTTTATATAGATTTGCATCAAAATTTGAATCCAAATCCATATATTAAAAGTTACTGCAGTTAATATGCAAAACACAAAATCATTTTAAGAGTTAAAATAATATAATACATTATTAAAAAAATATAACAACTGAATCTGTTTAATAGTCGCTTCATTACATCGAATAAAAATGATTATTTCAAAGGTGTCATAAAATATTTTGTAAGTACTCAAGTTAATAATTTAATTCTCTTATAGATGGCAAAATAGAGTCATAAATAAATAGGTTAAATTTAAACCGGTCATAAAAACCGACGTTCGATTTGATGCTTTCTAGCGGTAGGCGTCGCTCTTTTACAGTATTATAATACAATAATGACATTTTTATTTGACTAATAAAGTCAACTATCTTTATACACATAAATATGTACACGCATATATATATATATATATATATATATATATATATATATATATATATATATGATAATAAATGATAAAATAACCACAGTATAAATTTCGACGAACGCCCCAAAGGCACGAGGTTTATCGTTTTCGATGTCAATATCGAGTCAGTTCGACGATTTTCATCATTCAGAAGTAAATATAATATTAATAGTATTCCGGAGACGTTTAATGGACATTTTTCGTGGAATATATACCGTTTTAAAATGTCAATTCTTCGATAATAACCGGTTGCAAGATCGTATTTTAAAGCGATAAAGTCGCGCGGAATATTCGCCGTAAGTTCGACACAACGACTCGGAATAGCAGAGTTGATGACTTAACTTGTAATTGTCAACGCTTTGAAAATTTTCAACAATTTCGAAACGTCCTTAAGTGTTTCGCCGACGGATATAATAAGAATTTACGACGCATTCCATTATAAAATGTATATTAAAATAGTCCGTTGCCACCAATCGATCATATTGTTCCAAAATAAAACATTCATATAATACAATATTAAAACAAATCAAATCTAAATATTTTAATATATCGGTAAAACTAATATTTATTATAATTTATTATGTATGTAGAAATATATATGCTATAAATAGTGATATATATTATCGTAACTACATAAACATCATTCATATTTAATACGTAGCATAAAAAAATAATACGTTATAATGAAATACTATATATTCAACAGTTCGGTATTGAAAATAGGTTAAAAAATATTACCATTATTATTAACGTATGATTTAACTGCGCGTTAACTTTTTATCGAGGGAAAAATAATTCTTTTCTTTCGTGAAAAAAGCTGGTAAATGACCACTCATTCGAGCGATTTAACGCGCTTAAAGTAGTAAGTAGTAAAAAAACCGCCGCCTTAAAATTTGAATAAAAAAAATTATAACACACTATAACCCGTTATACGACGGAGGCTTTGCGCGTCGAATAAGGCATTATATTAAACGGTAATTCATCGCAATGTCTACGAATTACAACGGCTTTCCGAACAAAGAGAAAATATTTGGGAATAACTTACAGGGCGTTTCGCTCGTGTAAATTCATTTGTAAGTACACGAGCTTCCGATGTAAGTGTTTTTTGTGAGACTGGCGTTAAAAGTCGATTGGAAACACGAGTTTGTTAATTAAAAGAACGGGTTTCAAGCCCGAGGCGGACGACACCCACTTATACTATTTATTCATAGAAAAATATTGTTTTGAAGCTTTGAAAGCTATTTTGGTTACGCTTTTTGTTCTCGTCCATCGCTTGAATGAATTTATTATTATATCGATTTTAACAATACAGCATATTTTTCCTTATATGTAGATAAAATTAACAAATTTAATAAAATGCTATTTAATCGTAAATATAATTCAGATCGTGCTTTTTTACAACATTATACGTATGAAAAATATGTGGTCGAAAGCTCTGTCACCTCATTTGAGTCTTGTAAAAAACACTTGTAAGTCAACAACCACACCGTATCGACTTTTTAACTGGTTATCGAAGCTAAACAACGTGTACACGGTTTACCTATTAAATAAAAATACCAAAGTACACGAACAAATAACATTTAAAAATGACACGTGTCTAAAAAAAATAATAAAAAGAATAAGACATTCATCGAATATTTGAATTAATTATTTGAAATAAACCTTAGTTTCTCATCGATTTCAAATTGAAAATATAATTAGCATATATTTTTCTACAAATATTGCATTATTATAATATGTTAATTATAAAGTACTACGATCACAGTTTTGAAGGAAAAAAAACATAGCGTAAATAACTATGTGAAACAATTACATAATCACTAATGTTTTAATTATTACGAGGATCGTTGAAAGCTTCTGGCATATGAATTACATACACTCCATTGTATTTGGTCGATCGAAACAGTAGTTATTAAATGCAAAATATAGTATATTGTTTATACGCAATACATGCATTCAAAATGCATATTTTATGCATGCAAATGAAGTGCAATGAATTTTCAACTCCATATATATAATACAATATAATGGAGTTCGAAACTCGAATGCGTTTATTTTATTTGCAAATCAAAAGTTTGAATCGTTGATTTCGCAATAAATTTACGATTTATCGTATATTTTATTTCTATTATATGATTAACTTTATTATATCTCAAAATAGTATAATTTTTACTACAAAATAATTGATTGAAAATTAGATTTTTATATTAAAAAACTTGAGATCTATAAAATTCGTACTTCATTCGATATTTTCATTACACATTAATATATTTTTTAAAATGATAACAGCCATTATAATTTTCATAGCAATCATCTAACCTAATCCAAGTATATTAATACGTAATTTTGTAATTTATTTACACACATGCGCACGCACATAAGTCATATAACGGACCGTATAAGCAGCATAAACTTAATTAAGCAACATCTGAAAATATTTATAGAGACAAAGAAGTGAATGTTAGACGAGCAATGAACTGTTAACGACCTCGGAACAGTTCTTAATTTCAATGTCGATTAACCCGTATCGCTAATTACACCTTGCGACGTTTGAGAAGCGGCGATTTGTCGATAACCACAAATCCAAAATAAACATATATATATATATATATATATATATATATATATATATATATATATATATATATATATATGGTATATACGACGTTTCATCAATTGAAAACTTTTCTTAAAATGGAAAATTTTTGGTTATGAATAAGTTTAAATCTCAACACAACTCTTTTATATAACATTTACGAACATTTAATTTTTTTACTATAAAGGAAAAAATATATTTCTATTTAAATAACTAGTTATAGAATGTGTTACTTTATAAAATGTTTAATGCTAATTTAATTGAAAATAAATTATATATCAGACTAAAAAAATTCTTAGTTACATGTAACATAATATATATTTTTTTCGATATATACTCGATTATTCATATATGAATTTATGATTAAAATTACATACATATATTATTGGTAAATCTAGTGTGAAATAGTAGCACTTCAATCCGGCAAATCAAAAAATCATACAGAATCATGAATCAGACTTATTTTAAATGTATTATATTATCAAACGACATATGATTAAAATCATGAAACAAAAGCAGCCTGCATAGTAACTTTCACAATACAAGAAATATCCATTTATGCGGAATAAATTCACCGTTATTTACACAAAGTCCGTAATTTCGATAAATATATATATATTAGAACAGATTTAAAATAACAATTTATTATATATATATATATATATATATATATATATATATATATATATATATATATAATAAACGTAAATATTATACCGTTAGAAATTACAAAGATACTTTACTAACTTTCATAACAATTGTTAGTTAGTTCAAATAAATAATAAAAAGTATTTAGATAAAAATTTTTGGTAAACTCAAAAAAAACTAAAAATAGCAAATAAATTACCTGACGTTCTGCCAAGTGTAATAAAATGTAACTTTTTTTCTTATACGATGAAAAAAATACATTTTTTGTGTCATAAACAATGCGATCAGAAGTTGTTTTTTTTTTAGATCGAGATTATTCGGGTAATCAATCAAAATATTCGAAACGCGTATCGAGCAGCTTCGAATGTTATGAAGTTATTTATCGAACGCCTTGAATTTATTATATATATATATATATATATATATATATATATATATATGTGTGTGTGTGTGTGTGTGTGTGTGTGTGTGTGCGTATGTGTGTATGTGTGTACGTGCATTAAAAATCGATTACTCGTCTGGTTATACGAAATTGCTGGTTATTTATATTGCGATCCGGATATTGAGAATCAAACGATGCGATACAATATGTAATAATATATAATTTGGAACTCTTAAAATATTTATTATTTGACATATGATAAACATTTCATGGAAAAGTCATTATCCTGTCATCGATTTTTGAAGACATTTTATATTCATAAGTGCTGTATTTGCAAATACGTATACGTATGTGTGTGTGTATGTGTATAAAAATTCAATTTGCGTTAAAATAATTAATTAAATCTAATAGTTATAATTATACAATTTTTGTTTTAAAAAAATCTATAAATATGATTTCCACTTGTATTTTTTTTTCTACACATCTTAATTACTAGAAATTCACTTACATAACCAATAACACTAAATTAAAAATATTTATATAAATATTCAAAATTTGTATTTAGTCATTTTTTTATTATAATAAATTGATTTAAATATTCCATTAAATATTTGTTTGTATATGGAATTTAAATTAGAAAAATAAGCAATCTAGATAAAAAATAATTCTTGAGTGAAAAGATATAAATAAGACTCGTATTTATACAGTGATTATATTAACGAAAGTTTTCAGGAAAGAATGTATTATAATAGACACATAAACAGAATAATATAAATTATAAAACTATAAAAAATATAGCTTCATAACTGACAATCTTCTAAAATAGAAAATATAAATTATTGTATATTAAATTATTGATTACAAGGAGTGTATATGTTACGACAAGAAATATTTTCATTATTTTTGATACATAAAAATTTGAATAATTAAAAAATCACAAAATGAAAATAAAACTGCAAAATCGTTACTAAAAATGTAATTAACTAATGAAATATTTAATCTAATAAAATATTTAAAAAAAACTATTCTAAGACAAAAGACAAATTAAGAATGTTCTATTCGTACGATTATTCACGGGATTTGAACTCGGAACGAAGATCAATCTAAACAATCATTAATCTCGTAGGAGTCGAGAGGCTGTAGTCATTTTCTCAACACTTTGTAATTATTTCACACACACACACACACACATGTACACGCACTTCAATATTATTTTATATAGAAAACTACATAAAATGCGTACGTGTCTGTATGTACGCTTTAAACGTAGATTTATATATGTAAAACGGTTATAATCAAGACATCATATCGTATATGTAGTTATTAAAGCGATCTTATACCATAAAATACGCAGTCGTTTCACTAGTATTTTTACAAGATTCTTAATATTTTTTACATGTCATAATATATATTTTTATACGCCTAGTAAATTTAAAATGGATTTTCTTTGTTTTTCATAATGGACTAAATATTAATTGAAACGCATAATATTTTATGTTGTGTTATAAAACCAGACATGATCGAAACGAAAAGCTTATTTAATACTTATAATACACATAAAATTTAATGAAATATTTTTTAATTCATCGAGAACAACCCACATAAAATATTTGAAATATTAATAGGATAATTTGTAACAAATATTTACACACGTCTTCTATAAAAAAGTATACATTCAAAGAAAAAAAACTTTAATTTATATTTTATCGATTAATAATGATGCGTTTTAATCTTATTAAAAAGATCAATTTAATGAATTATAATGAATTATTTTTTATAAAATAAATATTGTCTGATAAGATTTAATATTAATTATTGAATTAAAGATTTAATCATTTATTGATTGGGTTTTGCTTTTCACCACTCGTTGAAGTCTCTCAAGATATTATTCCATAAATAAACAAATATAAATATATATAAGAAAAAATAATGTTTTTAAGTTAAATTAATATATATTTTATAAAATTTACGTATTTTAATGATTTGCAAACTGTTGAATTTGCTTTACGAAATGTATATAAAAATCGTAAAAGTCATTTGAAATCTACAATAAAAATATTTCAATCGATTCGACCCGGTATTTATCAAAATTAGACACCGACAAAATTTTATTTTAATTGCGCACGACTCGCAAGAAGAGAAAAAAAAGCATCCGCGATGTAAACGCTTTATTTACAGCGAATTTCAAACAAATTAACGACGGTCATATTTTTAATTCGCAACGGGAACAACATAAACAACGCTTCCATTAACAAATTTCTACTTAAAAAAATAATAATAATTACATAATTCTGTCATCATTTTAAATAATATTCAAGAAAAATGCATTTTTTATTCAAAACTTAAAATCCACTTTGACTTTACGGTTAAATCACAATTTTTAATTAATACATAATATAATTTTTAAATTTAATAATGAATTTCCAAAAAAAAAACTTCACAAATTGAATACACATATAAACGATGACAAGTTTTTTTTTAATTTTAAGATAATAACTACTTATATTTAACAAAACTTCGATGCATATATGTAATAAAATTATATTAATATAACATTTTAGAATGAGAATTTTATATACATTTTTTTTTATTATTTCCTTCTAAATACCTAAATACAATATAACAACTTAAATTTTAATAATTGTTAAAAACGTGTAACATACATTTTAAAATACAAATAGTTGCAATTCAAAGAAATAGCAATAACATATTAATACATTGTAATAATACAAAATTTATAGAATGAATAAAAATATGGAAAATCATTAAAATAAATTAATTATGCATGGAAAGATTGAGAATCTATAGCACGAAAAAAAGGAGTGTATAATTATAAATATAATCAAAGGAGATCCAACAAGAACAAATAGTAAAAACTAATTCAATTCCTCGCGGTGCCTATTAAGAGATCTTAAGAAAAACAAGCGATCACGATACACTCATAAAAGCTTCCGCTGAGACCGAGGCTTTATATATTTTTTTAGTCATTCACATTTTTTAATATCTAATGATCTAATTAGTTTTATTGCTCATTTGACCACAATTACGTTTTATAACGAAATGATCGTAATCGATCGACATTAAAATCCGCAGTATAAACGATAAAAACGATGCATTTTTATGCGCTTTTATCGATTCAATGTTTTTTTTTTAATTACAATGTAATAATGCATTTTTTGGTTAAGTAATATATTTTTGGAACGGTGTTGAACCCGTTTTACGGACAACGACAAAAATCGTCCTACGTATTTTAAACGAAGACAAACCGAAGCAGATGTTCGACGACAAAAGACAAAGTCAATAACCGGCACCCTCGATTCCAGTTCAATGTTGTCGGTTTATTTGCAGCATCAGTACAACTTGCACACATTATATAGATTGAAATACAACCCAAAATTTTATATTTATATATATATATATATATATATATATATATATATATATATCATTGATCAAAAAGTAAGGTGAATTTGTTTATAAAATGCAAATTTTTTATTTATTCTTTCAAATCAATTTCATTTTTTTCATTCAAAGTAATCTCTGTCCGACAAAACGCACTTTTGGCAAGGCTTTTTCCAGTCCTCGAAACAGTCGGAATAGTCTTTTTCCAATATAACCTTTAAGACCTTCTTCGATTCGGTTTTTATTTCCTCAATCGTGCCAAAACGGCGTCCCCACATCTTTTTGAGTTTGCTAAATAGCCAGAAGTCGCATAGAGCCAAAGCAGGCAAATATGGTGGTTACGAAACAATATTAATAGTTTTTGGCAAAAAAGTCGCCAAGAACCAATGCAGTATGACTTAGTAAATTATCGTAACTCGGAGATAATTAGACCTTTTGATAAACAGACACTTTACAAATGTTATAGACAGTCTTACCAACCTAGGACAAAAAAATACAATTTACCTGCCTTCTCAATGCCCGGGAGTTTTAAATGACAAATTCACCTTACTTTTTGATCACAGTACATATAAATATGCAATATATTAAAAAAACAACAATTTTGTAATAGTTAAGCCTGCTTGTTAAAAATATGAATATATATTTTATTCAATATAAATTTAACCGCATATACATTCTACATTCAAAATTCACACGGTAATAATAATTGTATAAGGTTTAAACTATAAAATATAATGAAAAAAAAACAATCTATAATATGAGCAATTGTAAAGTAAAATAATAGTCAATTTAAGAAAAAATTCACACATTTTACTATATTAGATATATTGAGTACATACTCCATTTTTTAGCTTTATTTAGCATAGTCAAAAATCGTACATTTAATATGAAAATTAAACTTTAATTTAAATTATTTACAAATAATTCTTTATATTCTAAAAAGACAATTTTTAAAATGATATTTTTATATAAGAATTTGTATATCAATATTTCACTATTTAAGTCAACATTATTTTAATTAAAAAAAATAGTCTCAAATAAGAGATAACCGTTTTTTAAAAAACATGAGTCGCATATTAAAAATAGTAAATATTGAATATACAAATTTAAACATATTATGAGTGTTAATCTTATTAAAAAATTATCAGTAAAATTTTAATTAAACCTAGAACGTTTCGTCGCAAAAAAAATAAAACAAATAAAATAAGTCATTGTCGAATATCACACGTTTGAACATCTTAATTAATTCAAACGACCGCGACGATGCATAGTAATTGTTAAATTATCATCACAGGAATGTGTCATCGAAACGATCGTGCATTTGAGAAGCTGTCGAATTTCGAAAATAAAAAAAAAATATCACGATACGACATATCATCATAAATTATTCAGTTAGCGTCCGCGTTTTTCGTTGTATATAAAATATGTAAAAAAAGTTCGATGTGTATGTTGTTCGATGCTTGCTCACTTGCTCACGATGCTCATGATGCAGTAGTCGATGCTCACGAAATGTTCGAAGAACCTTGGCCTCAAAGAACCATATTGTCACGTCAGAATAAAAATCCTTCGAGATTTATGATCGACTTAAATTTACAATTTAAATATACCCATCATTAAATTACTATATATATTTTTCTTAAAGAAAGACATGACGAATATTTTTTATTATATCATCAAATAATTATACTCAATAAGATATTTCATAATATAAATTTTATATACATTCACCTTATTTAAAATATAGCAAAGTTTATAAACCATCATCAAAAAATATATCGTATTAAACATCAAACGAAACCGACAACTCATACCTCTAGTTCTTAATAAATAATCCTAATTAATGAAAAAATCGATACGACTACGATCGAGTATTATTTTTTACCTTTTCTTGTATTTTTCTTGCACCTAATTGGACATCTGATGTATCGAAGGTATAAATTTAACCGTCTTTAGTATAAAAAAATCAAACTTCAACATAATGATACTTTTATATATGAAAAAAGAAAGTAATCCAATGATTGTTTGGAATGCGCGCTCCGGGGTGGTTTCTCATTATAAAATACACAAAAAACATCAAATTGAATATTATATAATAAAATATTGTAATATTCAAGCGAGGCATATTCGAAAATCAAACGAATATTCATTATGAAAAATTTCATTTTATAAAAAGAACTCAAAAATTATATTTTATGTACTATGTTTTCAATCGAAACTTATACATATTCATGAAGACCGCTTTCTCGATTAAAAACAAACCGCTCAATCGTTATTTCAACGATTACACGTATTTTTTTCATTCTCTTAATAATAATCGACAAAAATCGGTAATCGAAAAGTTAATTGCGATGTTGTACAGAGTTGTCGAGCGCAAAATTCGACGCGACAATTTCAAAAATACCGTTACGCGAAAACCGATCGAAATTTCGATAAAACGAAACAACACGCTCTGAATCCAATTTGAAACGTTCGTGTTTTATTTTTTTATATATTTTTTTTTTCATTTTACTTTTCGTCGAAACTCAAAAAAAAAAAAGCCGAAACCTTGACAAAAATTGACCTAAAATCGTGCCGGCGAATAAAATCAATGCTCGACCGTGAATTGACGTAATTAAACGGACGTTTGATATGGCAATTGGCACGAGCTATATTTTTTCCAAATCAAAAATCTATAAATTCAAATGATCTAAATACTTTCAAATTATTTCTCAATTATATATTTAGCAATAATCAGTAGCGTGTGATGATTTTTTTGAATAAATAACTATATTCAAAAATGACATATTTATAACAATAATAAAAAATTAATGGAAAAAAATGTAACAAATTTATAACATAAAACTAAAATAAGATACAATTAAGAAAAAACGGAAATAATTGAAAGTTGACTCACTCAATAAGAATTTTTTATCTCTTATAAATGATACGATAAAATGCGAATATATATCGAAGCCTGTTAAATGTAATCTAATGTAGTCTTTAAATTAATTTGAAGAATGCTATGACTACGTTTTATATATCAATAGCTTTATAAAACCTTCACACACTATATTTTTTACTGAATTATTAAAGTAAAGCAATTCAGAAAAAAACCAATTATGCGTAATTTTAAATGGATAAAAGCTTTTCCAGAATTATTGGAAAATTCAGATTTTTTGTAATAAAAAAAATGTCATATTTATTGAATTATATACAGTATTAAAATTGTATTCGATAATAAATTTCTTATAGATAGATTGAAGAAAAAAAATTGACTATCTAACGAACACTTTATAATCATAAAAGTAGACGTTTAACGATCAAAACGATTCGTTCGAACGTTAATAAAGACAAGTGCGTCTTGTCTTTATGAGTGAATCGACATATTATTTAGTCAAGTCGATATTATTCCCGCGACATCGAGCTTTCGGAATGTCGTCAACACTTTTTACAGTATTTTTGTCGACGTTTGGACATTAGAAATATTTCTAGCAGTTGTTGTAAATCCGTTATTTATCTTGAGAATTCTCGCTTTTTCCGACCGGATCGACTTTTGCTTGCTCTGCATAGATAATAATCGCGTTCCGAGTGAACTTCTGCGCTTCCAATTAACGACATCGATCCATTTCCATCGGACGATTTGAGAAGCACTGATTTATATATATATATATATATATATATATATATATATATATATTAAAAAAAACAAACAAAAAATCTCACCGACAAGGGTTCGATGCACGTCCTTGATTCGCTACAAATTTCAATATTTATTTTTAAACACCGTCAAAAGCGATCATCAAATTATCAAATTGACAATCGTAGATATGAAATAAAAATTATAATATAACGAATAAATATGATACTTATTAAATATAAATTATTATGCGTTTATATATCTAAAACATTAACATCACTAGTATTAAGAATCAAGACGATCAGATTGCAATTTTCTTATGAAACTGCATCGTGAGCATGTTGCAGATCTTCTGCCTGATCATATTCCTCAGATTTTGCTCTAAACTATCATTCATTCACCACAAATTTATATCTATAATCAAATTATTTCAAAATATGTAATTTAATAATAAAAATATAGGAAATTCAAAGTGTTTACCTTAAGAATGTGAAGCATTCCTTGTCAGCACATAATCTTCAGATTATCTCAAGATCTTTATTTTATATAAAATTTAGAATTATTAGATAATAGTTATAGTATCAAAACGATATCGTCGGAAATATATAAAGAAACTAATTTTAATTTTTCTACATCTACTTTCACGACAACCTTTAATTACTTTATAATATATTTACATCTTCTCTATCACACTTTATTCAATTATATAATATATAATTATAAATTGTCTTACATCAGTTAATATCAGATGACAACCAATCAATTCAATATAAAACAACATCTTACATTAAATTATATATTTTAGTAGAAATATAGTAAATATTATAAATAAACAATTTCATTAATAAAACTAAATCCGACTCATTTTTAATTCAAATATAATAAATAGAAAAAAAATGTGACTCTGATTTCGAAGACCATTAAAAATTTCTATATATTTTTTTTTTTCATTACGAAATATAAATTTTATAGCAAACCGCAGACTCAAACAAATTTTATTTATAATTAAGAAATATATAAATTTGCCATAAAATATGCTACAAACGAGCATTTCTGTAAAATCAACTGTCGAATATTATGTTTGTCCATAAAATTTAATCAAGCGTGGATGACATTTTTTTTCCGCGCAGAAAAATATATAATATAATATTCGATCGACGTCATTAAAAATATACACATCATAAAATTTGGTATTGTAAAAAAGAATTAACATAATTCTCTAAAAATATTTATTATATATGTGTGTGTGTGCGTAAATGACGTTTACAATTTCCGATATAAAAAAACTATTATTGGATATAGATTTTTATAACTTTCCTTATTACATGTGTTAATAAAAAATGCAACGCTAATGACGCCGTTATAATTTAATAATTTACAAATGGAGGCTTTAATAAACGTCCAAGAATTAATTGCGTCGTATAATTTTACGTCGACGGCAAAGCGGCAATATTCATGTAATAGTTGCATGCAATAAATGTGCAATTATTGTACTAAACTATTTATGAGAAGAATACTTCGAAACGATTGATGAAGTAATTTTGAAAGAATTTTAAAAAGCGAACATTCTTTTTAATAAAAATTTCTATCTTTTAAATTATCGCATAAAATTGATCTATAATATCCAAACAAAATTTAATTATTATTCTATAAATTATAATTTCTATATGGCACTGAAAAACTTGAAGATCCTTGATTTTTAAATACCAAAAAAATTCCATAGCATCCGCCATAAAAAAACTAACAAAATATGAATTATTATTAACACACTTATATATTATATTAATAAATGTAATGAAATATGTAGATTTTTTGTATACATTTGTTTAAACTATTTAAAAGCGTTTTTCTCGCAACCGCTTCAAATTTCTTAAGTTAAACAACTATTTTTTTTGACATTAAGAATCACAATTTTACATAAGTTGACCCATAAATCTATTTGCATGTTGTTCATCTATATTCTATGTCATTGACTGTTCAAATTTAGTAATCAAATAAATTTTGTGAAATAAAAACAATAATTTTATTACATAAATATTTAAAAAAAATTATGATTAATTTGAATATAATAAAACATGAAAATAATTTATATATATATATATATATATATATATATATATATATATATATATCTAAATACATTTTGTTTTTTTTTGTATTAATAATATTATTATACATAAATTATGTTTAATTCCGAAAAATTTAAATATTATTACAAAATACACAAATAAATAGTAATGCTAAGAAAACTAATAAACGACATATTTTCTAATTCAAAAATTCTCATTTACTTATTTTCTATGTAAATAATGCAATTCTTCATCTGCATTTTATTAAATTACGACAATTATTTATACAAATAAAACTTAATATAATATTTATCTTTATATTATTTATAAATTTTAATAAATATTTATATATATATATATATATATATGTATATATGTGTGTGTGTGTGTATATATATATATATATATATATATATATATATATATATATATATATTAAATGACTTAACACGTTCAAGACGGGCCGATTTCCGTTTTTTTAACTTTTAAAATATATATCCCACAATATTTGGTTTTACATCGCCCAATGGGATAGTTTACCAAGAGTCACCGGTGATACGTGTCGTCCGATGAAAATCTAGCGTGAGCCACCGATGGTACACGCCGGCGTGAACGTGTTAAATTTGAATAACGTTATCGTCCACTCAAAATCTCATGGCACACATTTCAAGCGTTGACAGCTCTGACAAAATGTCAGACATTTAAAAGTGACACTAATATAATAATAATGTAGTTGCATGTTTCGAAATTGAATTTTCCATGTAATAAAAGATTCCGACTTTCTAAGTTCGCACTTCAACGCTGACCCGTTTCCTGTCTGTTTTCAAAACGATCTTCTTTTGACGATATCCAAAGATCTTCAAAACAAAGAAACCACTCGAGGAAATGCGAGATGTATGCAATAATAAAAAATGGCGTTAAAAATTTCACCGTATTGTCGACGAAAAATCAACGAACGCCATTTTATCCGCTTTTCAATCGCACATTACCACTTTCACGTTTCACGAGATGAAACCGATCATACATTTTAATATACGTTTTCGGTTTAAATTGATTTTTTTGTTCTATTTTTTGAAAGTTTTTCTTCTATATATCATAGTGAAGAGAACAATTGCAAAGTGAAAATTTATGTCAATCAATCAAAACGTGTACCATTTCAAAACGTATTCTAAAATATTTCACTACATTTTTAAACCATTTTTTATATATATTTCAAAACGATCAATTTTCAACAATCCGCTTTACAACTATTACACAGTTGTTATTTTAACTAATTTAACAGTTGGTAATGAAGATTCGTGATTCGCTCGCGGGCAAAAAAGCTTTTTGCGTTTTCCATTTCTCGATTTTCTTCTATGGAAAAAGCTTTTAAAATAACGCAAAATTATTATGAAACGGCAATAAATAAACGGTTCGATACTCGCTGAAAATTAACAATTTAACTCGTGGAGACATACATTATACGTTATTATTATTCTATAGGTGTGTCGACGTAATACTGTTAAACTAAAACCGACCACATACCGAGAGGGTTAATTTTAAAGTTGGCAATATTGAGAAAACGTTTGTAAGTTTTACAATTTATTACAAAGTTAACTATTTTAAAATCAAATCACATACATTATTTAAAAAAACACACATTTTCATATTATAAAATAAAATATTTATAAAGATTTCTTGCAAATATATTTATAATTTCGTTAGAAGTAATAGAATACATTAGGCGGATAAAGACCGATTTAGCCATACAATAAACACACCTGCGACTCTATTATACATTTTAAAAGTATCAAAAACAAAACACAACAACAACAACAACAACGACAATCGCAACAAAGATGGCGATAACGATAACGATACCAAAGTCAAACATGTAATATATAAATAATTAATCGTGCAGAATTCGAGGAACGTTCTACGTATTCAGACACTAGAGATTCCTCTTCTCGATTTTAACCCGTTGCGGACCTATCAATTGTTTAACGCGGCACATATATATATATATATATATATATATATATATATATATATATTTATACGTAAAATGTTACCATACGAATAAGTCGTTCTGTAAAACCAGTTCCAAGACAGCATCGACGTATATATTCATATATAACAAACCTGTGGCATTTCTATGCGTGGCTTTCTTTGCATGTATTATAATATGTGTGTATGTGTATGTATTTATTGTGTATGTATAGGTTGGATTATTAAACAGTGTTGTTACTAGTACGTGTTACAAGGCCGCAGGCTTTGAACCGCGTTTGGCAAAAACCGCTGCATTTAATTCGTACGCAACGAACAATAGGCTAGATAGAAGGTCTCGGTCAGCGATATTCTCTAATATTCTGTAATTATAATAAAGCCTAGAGCAACGCAAATTCTCAATATGTTCATAACATTTTTTTTTAATATTTAAATAATCAAATATAATACTAATATTTAATTTTAAGAAAAAAAATTCAATATAATTATTATTTTTTAGTTTTCACAAAAAAAATGTCAGCAATTATTAAAAAATATTTGTGTTTTTATTTCAAACAAATATTCTATGTTTTTAAATTTTCAACGACTAATAAATAGACGATATGAAAATATTTTGAATTGTTCGTATAAAAACACAGGACCGTCTTATTTTTATACAATCTGAAAATAAAGCCTAGAGCAGTGTTTCCCAACCTTTTTTAGGCCATGCCCCACCTTAACATTTCTAAAATTTTTATGCCCCCCTACATAATTTTTAACCTTCAAAAATTGTTTTGTTCGTGACGAGTCCATTTTAAAATTGCCCCCCCTTAACTATCAAATTGCCCCCCTGTGGGGCGTAGGCCCCACGTTGGGAAACACTGGCCTAGAGCAACGCAAATTCTCAATATATTCATAACAATTTTTAAATATTTAAATAATCAAATATACTAATAATATTGAATTTTTAGTGGAAAAAAAAGTTTTTTCAATATAATTAATATTTTTTATTTTTTTAAATTTTTACAAAAAAAGTGTCAACACTTATTAAAAAAGTATTTATATTTTTTATATTAAACAAACATTCTATTTTTTCAAATTTTCTACGGCTATAATATTTTAATAGACGATGGAAAAATATTTTGAAATGTTCATATAGAAAACACAGAACTGTTTTATTTTTATCCAATTTTAAAATATATATTTTTGTCCGATATTTCAATTATTTATAAGAACTTGAAAATTAGTTTCGCTCTAATTTTAGATATTCTTATTAAATCCTATTCTCAAAATATAATATTTTAATATTTTTTCCATTTTAAGAATAAAAGACATATGAAATTAAGAAGACATATTTAAGCAAAAAGAATTATTTTTCTATTAAACAATAATCGAATGTCAATATTTGACAGTCAAAAGATGCAGAATTTAAATTTATAAGAACTCATTTCACATTCCAATTATATATATATATATATATATATATATATATATATATATATATATATATATATATATATATATATATATATATAATTATTTCTTTCAATGGACTGATAGATAGCTACATTAAAAGAAAATAAAATTGAAAAAACATTCAGATAACGTGACATTCTTAGAACACAACACGCACATATTATTATAGCGCGTCTTTTTATAACGTTAATTTAAAGTTTATATCAAAAATCCATTATAATAAGAAAACAAAACATTTAGAACACGTAAAAAAGAAATTACATCACAATTATATTTTCCCACAAAAAAAATCTGTCTCGTTAAAATTTGACAATTTCATTGTTTATTTCGTATATTGCTGCATAAAATATCTAATGTGAATATCAAAATACTTTTTTTACCATAATATATTTGAAAAAATTACATAAAATTTTATAAATAAACAAAAACGACTCAATTTTACAATGTTTCTCAAAATGTTTGAAACCATCTTTTAACGACTAAGTATATTTATGTCGAGTAACCGGTTGAAAATTATACGTGTTATCTGCACTGTTCCTTGACGTCGTAAGTAATACAAACGATACAAACATTTATTTAATAAGAATATACGAATGAAGAAGAAAAAAAAGCAATTTGAAGAATATAAATCGAGTGTTGAAAAGCTATAATTATTGTGTGGACTATCAATCAAGTGATTAATATGGGTGTTAACGATTTTTTTTCATCGTATTTTGCGTTTAGCTAAAAACAATAGATTCTACTATTGACGATGAGATCGTTAATTTTAAGTATTAAATATTCGATATGTTTGTTTATAAAATACGCTAATGGAATATAGGTGTGTTCTTCTAAATCATTGAAAATTTTTTTTTCTAATGTACAAATTAAATATTTTTATTAACAAGATCAAACATCATTTTATTCATAATGCAGTTTTAAAATATTTCAAAGCTTACATTCTCGCATATTTAATATAAACTGAATTCATTAAAAAATTTACAAATATTTTTGATAACATTATACTATGTTCACATAATAATAATCAACAAATATTCGATGATTTTTTTTTAATATTTTAAAATTTTATTTATAACTATCTAATATTCTTCATAAAATTTAAACTTTTACAAATATCCATTAAATCACATATAAAAAAAATAATTTAATAAAATGCACACAATAGAAGCAGCATTATGAAATTTAAATCGACATTAAATTAATTTGCTATCAAACAATAATTTCTATACAATTTTACAATGTATAGAAAGTAGGCGTCAAATAAAAAAATAGCAATAAACCGACAAAGATTGGAATGTCGAATCGCAGTCGCATGAAAGAATTCATCTTTAGAATCTAATTGTATTATTAATTTTGATATCTTTCATTACACTAAAAAATAAATATTTTTTTACAAAATAATATATATTTTGAATCTATAATGCATCTTTTGCAATCAAAATACATTCTGAACACAATTTACGCACAAAACATGAACTAATTATAAAGTAAATGCATTATAACAAGCACTATTAATTATTTTATAATTACGTTATATAATATATACGGAATGTGTAGAAGAAAACGATGATCGATTACACTGACATTTCGTCGGTTGAATTCGTTACGCAAACAAGTTAACAAATGGCTTCTTATTTTACACTGGCTGACATAGTAAATAGTATAATTCCTGGCTAGAAAAATATACGAGCTTTAATAAGCGTGGCTTATAGGCATACAAAAATAACCATTAATTTTAAATAAACATCGAATGATCGAAAATACCTTCAATAACCGAATCAAATTACGAACAATATTAATAAAAGTACATAGTAGAAGGAGACATCGACGAGCGATACACGAAAAAACCTATTCGTAATAAAAAAAAAGAATGTAATTCAATTAATAATATTGTATAAAACTAGTCTTCAGTTCCGTTATATATAATTTGAACTGGCGAAAGAAGCATAATAATCGTTAAATTTAAACGTCAATCATTCGCTGATATTTAATGGAGTATAAATTTTTTGATAAATTAAATCGGTTTGTATATTGGCTATAAAAATTATGCGAATTTATATAATTTATTTATTTTTTGGTGCTTGTTATTATGTTTTTTTTTCATCATATATAATGTATTTAACGCACAAGTATATTAAAAAAAATATTTTACAACCGATAATAAAAAATTTACGCTCACATGTACGTACAAAAATTATGGAATTTATACTTTATAATTTTACTTTGATGATTATATCATATTATATACAAATAATTGTAATTATATTATTGTATACATACATATATATATATATATATATATATATATATATATATATGTGTGTGTGTGTGTGTGTGTGTGTTTTATGATATAACTTATTGGCATTTAAATTCTTAAAAAAATATAATTAAATATTTACACCATTAATATTTATAATATGGCGATAATTAATATAATTACGAATCACTTCATGTACTTGTTATTTTGTACGTTATTTTTTGTTTTTCGTAGGGTTTCAACAAACGTTCGAAAACTTGTGCGGCAAAGAAAACGTGATCATTACACGAACACGCCCATTCGGTCTTCGGTATGTGTTACCTGGCCGTAATTAATTATAACTACGACCAAAAAAATAAATAAACAAAAACAAAATATTCGTGTTGTATAATGGAAGATTTTATTCACGTTCTGTGTGTTATTTCTTCTCGGTATTCTCGAATGAAATTTTAAAATTTCTCGGAACAATGGAACGTTTCGTAAAATTCGATAATTGCTAGAAATTTATTCGGAATAATTTCAAGGTGTCTGCATAAAATATAATTTTTATTTAATATTGATATTATTATTAGAAGTGTGAAATAAATTCTGGAACAACTACTATTTATTTAATAAAGTACTGTGTATAATTAAATTTAAATTTAATTATATACATTTGTATGTTTCTTTATAGAGTAATATAAATATAAAATTAATACTATATATATATATTCCTGGTATTTTACAGAAAATAAATAAAGAAATAATATTACATAACTATAAACGGATATTCGAAATTCTTTAAATGTATGTATTTTTTTAATTAAGTTGCTTATGTAGATAATTAGTATTCAATTACTACAATCAACTTTAAGATTACGCGTATAAATAAATAATAAAAATAAAAATATCAAAGCAACAAAAAAAAAATTCACAAGATCAAATAAAAAATACTATAATATTATATTATAAATATATATAACGGTAAGACGCGCGTTTATAATGCAATATATGAATGTTCAAAGAACGAATTACGATTTACGATTACGTAAAGTAATAATTGATATTATTATTATTATTATTAAAAAAATAATGATAATATAGGTGCGATTTATAAACGTTTTTTTTTTTGGTGAATAAATCCGCGTTTTAAAAGGTTACTTCTGCGGCGAGTGGGTGATGTGAAGTGGGGCACAAAAAATCATATAGTCAAAACTAGAAAACTAGACAACCTTGTATGGAACAACGTAAATAAATAACGTAGATTGAAAAAAAAACGCGTAATAACAACACAAATAATCTAAATGAAAAAAACATCGGACATCTAAATGTATTACGTATGAATTTTATGTTTACTATTTTATTGTGTTTATATCGATTGAGAAAGTAAACGGTAGTCGTTTTTATTAAATTTTTATATTTTTTTACAATATTATAAAAATATTAAATTCGAACATTTTTAATATTTTCTATATTTTTGTAATATTAAATAAAATATAAAATTTCATAATATAATAAATGGAAAACGAATAACGATATTATTTATCTGCAATACTTTCATTAGTACAACTTTAGAACTATTAATCATTTTTAAAACTAATAATTAAAAAGAAACAAACATAAATAAAAATTAATAATGCTTATTACGAATAATTGTATTTCATTAATCAATATTATATAGTTTTGACATAATTAATACTTAAAATATTATTTGAAAATAAATCAGTTTTATTTCGAAAATATTATTATTTACAATATTCGGCATCATAAATAAATATTTTCATAAAATTTTTGTGATATTATGTTTATTTATTTTCTAATGATAAATTCCGTATTTTTAATTTAAATTGTGCTTTTTTAAATATTAAAACATTATCTTGAAGTAAAACAAGAATAAATTATTATTACATTTAACACTAAAATTCACTAGTATAAAAATTTTACAATTATTGACATAAAAATTTAGTAGTTATTATAATCCAATATTCGTTTTCTACGCAAATAACTTGAATATTTCATAATTTAAAATTAATTGTCTGAAAAAAATACGTGAAATTCAATATTAAATACTTAACAATTTATCACGATATTTCGAATCAGAAAAAAATATTTTTATTGAAAATTTATACCGATGTTCAGTCGAATAGCAAAAAAGGCAACCGTAACAATTCTAATATTTCATAGTAAAATATCGCATTAAAAATTGTATTCGTATAAAAAAAATATTATAATTTATCGATAATAATCATTTTCTCGAATCGCCAAATAGAACTTTTAAATGACTACCGTTATTATCATAATAAATAAGAAAGCCCACACGCATTTTTGAAGAAAATCGGATAAATTGTCAGCGCGAACAAATTTTAGAACTGCGAGCTGATTTTTTTCTCTTATTTTTCGTTTTAGAATTTATCGATTTCGTCGGAAAAGGAAAATAATGACAACGAAAAACTCGTAAATCCACAATCGAACGTATTGAATGACAAAAAATTATCAGTTTCTCACGTAAAATCACAAATAAAATATTCGTATACAACAAAATAAATGGACGTTATTTTAATAATAGTCATATTTACCATATATATAAATATAATAAATAAATCGTAATATATTTTATTGAAATAATCATAACGAAATAGCAGTTTCAGAAAATTAATTATGTTTGATTGTTACAAACCAACCGTGAAAAACTCTGTATGCGTCTTTATATAGTTGCTAAATAGATCTATTCAATGTTGATGACTAAAAAGTAACGCGAATTAATCACATGTAATAATTAAAACGCTCTTCGAATACCCGTATACAACGTGTTACAAAGATATTTTTCATAAAAAAAAATTCTCTACAAAAACTATATTATATGATTTTTATTTAAAAATATAACACTGATCAAAAAGTACGGTGAATTTATTTATAAATTGTAAATTCACCTTAAAAATATGTTCATCTTAAATTTTAATCGAAATTTCAATTTTTTGACTGATGAACTTGCCAATCAATGTTTGCCTTGATGTATGAAATTTCATCTGATTCATTCAGAAGATATTTAATCCACAACATAAATGATACTTGTTGTAGAAGTATAAAAAGTATAATAAATAAAAGTAACGATGATACGTCACGTGAAAGAAGATGGATCATCGTCTCTCAGTGGATCAAAAGGACACCATTTTGATAATAAATCATACTCAAAGAAGAAAAACGTCGACGGAATTCGCGAGTTCGACAATGCCATAAAAATACGCACAAAAAAAACAATAACAAAATGGCGATAAAATGACGGAGAAAAGTGTAAACTGCGTCTGATTTACGACGCACGTCGAAAGGTTAACGACAGGCGACGGTGTCAATTTCTTCGTTCGATAGTATTCGATTTACGACGAAACGAAACCGATAGTTTCAACGGAATAAATTTAACGACGCCACCTACGAATGGATATCTTTCGATAGCGACCATAGATTAAAATCAAATAAATGCATTTTCATACTGAATTTTATCCGATTTTCGTGATAAAAGTACGACACATAGAATGTGCAAGTTTCAATTTACATCGTTTCAAACGTACATCGCATCTAATTATACGAATTTATTATTTCAATTTGTCATAGTGCAATATAATTAAATTAATTTTATTCTTCGAAAAAATATATCTTTTATAATATATAACTAAAATAGTTTTCACGATAAAAAAATAAAACAAAAAAAAAACGCTGCTAAAGTGTGTTAAATGAAAAAACAGTTCTAAATTTTAATAGCCACTATAAAAGTATTTAAACTTTTTGTCCTAACATTATTACCTTATTTAAAGTGTATCATAAGGCTGCTACATAATAAAAAAACTGCCGTTTTTTTTTCATTATAAAATTAACCGGTAATAAAATTTATATTAAGAATAATAAACAATAAAATAGTCTAATATTTCTGACGAGTGATTTATTATCCGATTAAAAAATAAAAAAATAATCGAATATAAATATGGAGAATTGTTCGTACCTTATTTTAAATATATTGAATACATTTCGCATTTGTATGTCTTTTTTGAAGGGCAATATATACAAGTTAAACATCCTCATCGATCACTGTAACGGCACCATTAAACTTAAAAAGGATTCAACGTTTCGCAATATTTTCGAACGATTCGAAATGCGCAATGAAAATATCGACATGAGAACAACTTGCATTTATAATGCATTTTCAAATATGTATGTTTGTACATTGTAAAAATTTACACAATCGACGATATAACGCATCGTAAATATTCGAATATTTCGTATATATATATATATATATATATATATATATATATATATATATATATATATATACATATATAGTTGGAAACAAAAACATTATGTAAATCGATACTGCGATGAAGAAAAATATATGTAAATATACGTCGCGCGTTATACGAATGATTTATCTGCGATATTTTAATATAAATAAACTATTAATTTCATTTTTTTAGTGTCGCCATAAATATCGAAGTGGATGAGAAAAATGGTATTAATTGATTAAACAAAATATATATGTGAAAAAAAAATGTTAATAATAATTGTTACGTGCGACGTATTTGGAGCGAGAAACTCGTTTGTACCAATTTTGATAAAGAAGAACGTGTATTACTAATTAAATCAATTTAAACTAAATGAAATAAGATAAGAGCGGTGCTTTCAATATATACATGAGGTTTTTAGCCATTTTATATAGTATAAAATAGTCTACGTTTTTACTATATTTATGAGTGTATGATTTTATTGTAACATAATAAATATTAAAATGTGTTCGTATTCTTATATTTTATTTTTGATATTATTCGGATCGACCGGTTATTTTGAAAATTCATTCTCGGACAAATTTTGTATGGAAGAGCATTAAAAAATGTAAAGAATCGCGATCGCGATGGGAACGAGAAATAATCTTAAATATATGAAATTTCTCTACCAGAAGCGCATGTTTTCAAGTAATTTTCAAACGAAAACTTTGATATTTTTACGTTTTTATCGCACGCGAATTCAATCCAATTGACAAATATTTTATTACAATTCAGCGTTAAAAATTGCCGTTTTCGTTTAAAAATCGCAATTTTTAACACAAAAAAATCGTCATAATTTTGCTGAAAAAAAGTGCGTTTTGCAAACGGTTTTCAGCATTCGATTCGTCTTGTCGATTCGCATCCGACTTTATGTGACTCTCAATAAATTCTAAAGAATTTATTGAGAGGCAGACGTGTCAAACTCTTGTTATATTGTGGGTCACAAGAGTTTTTATTTACGCACTTTTTAAAGCGTTACCAGCTTGATTATTAAAATAATTTAAAACTTCATTAAACGTAACTACACAAAAAAATTTAAAAAATGGGTGTTTATTACATATAAGATTGACCATAGATCAAAATTTTTAAATGTAAGTTTACCGCAAAAAATCGGGTATTTTAAATTATATTTAAAATGAAAATGTGGTAAAGTTTCCAAAACTGAATTTTTAAAAATTTTATATATACTTTTATTAAATTTTTAAAGCATTTATTTGTCGATTCAAAACAAAACAACTTTGAGAATAAATCTTATCATCTTTTTGTTTGAAAAATTAATCAATGTAAAAGCCTAAAGATAAATAAAAGAATATTATTACAAAATTTCTCGATAAATATGGGTATTAATAAGAAATTTTTCACTTTAGACATAGAAATAAGTGTTCAGAATTTCTGGTAAGATATTATATTTAAAACATGTGTATCTTATTTCTATACTACCGACATTAAATTTTCAAAAATAAACGGTTAACGCGATCGTGCAACCTTTAACGATTTTATTGGTTCAACGTTATTAGGACAAAACGTGACGCGGAATAAAACACACACACACACACACACACATTCGTATTTAAACATTTTTATATACAACCACTAAAATAATAATAATAATATATTATTTTACGTTTACGATAGACATATCGAAGTATTTTACATTGTAGCTGTTATATTTTATCGAACAAAACGTGCAATTCTAATATTCTGTTTAACACTATTCATAAAATTTTGTATACATTTTATTGTTGATTTTTTAAGGTTAAATTGGAATTTAAAAAAAGTGAATATGCAAACATTTTTTTTTTAATAATTCATCTTTATGACTTTATTGGTTAATTTTTGAGTAAAGGGTTAATAAAAATCATGACCAGTTAGTAAATCGGTATAGAATCATAAAACTGCCTTCGGAAACCGTGTGGGTGGTCGATTTGACCACTAAAGTCATCGCACTTTCATATAATAAATAATGAACCCTCACTAAAAAAGATAATAAATATATGTATATAAATTAATTCCATCTAACAGAAGCGAGGGATGATTTTAAATATCAAATAAAGATATTTATCTTAAAGCAATTAAGTCGACTTAGTTGCCGAATCGCTTCCATTGAATAATGGAAGCGGTGATTTAAAAAAATACATACATATATATGTATGTAAAAATTCGTTCAATTAAAATTATGAACACTAAAATTAAGTATTTCAACGGCATTGCATGATTTTAATGTAACGGTAATTACGATTGAAATTGTGTAATTTGTAACGAAATGTGTGTTCCATTGTCTGATCGCTAAAATATTAACTAATTAACGCGTACATTATTTTTATTATATTTAAATTAACGAGAATGTAATGTGTTGTTAATAAATCGTTTTTTATATAATAAAAATGTTCAATTTATTTTGAAATAATGTGCTTAATAATCTGATATAAATAAATTGTATTATATCTGAAAAGAAAATAATGCAAAATAGCGTGCAATAACAACGAATTTTATAATGAAAATAAAAAAAGTATAACCTTGGACATTCAACCTTAACATCGTTTGATTTATTCTGTTTGAATTGACAATGAATATCAAACGCATTGCATGAAAAAAATTGCAAATGAATATCTGATAAATCCGATTGTGAATCATTGAATATAAAATTCGCACATGTAGATAATATATTATATTGAAGAAAAATATCTAAAAAAACATCAAAAAATTACTTCAATATGATTAAGGATATATAATAGTAAGTTCAAAAATAATTGCGCTTGATTAAATATAATTTTTTGATAACAATATGAAATAATAGTTATTTTTACTAATATTTTACATAAATACTACTGTGATCAAAAAGTAGGTTGAAATTGTCATTTAAAACTCCCGGGCATTAGGAAAGCAGGTAAATTGTAATTTTTTTCCTAGGTTGTTAGGACTGTCTTTAAAATTTTTCAAGCGTCCGTTTGTCAAAAGGTTTAATTATCTTCGAGTTACACGTGTTTTTACAACTCTTAGTTCCTTCATCACGATAATGCATCATATCATACTGCATTGGTTATTCGCAACATTTTTACCAAAAACTCAACTCGTATCGTTCCGCAACCACCGTATTCGCCCGATTTTGGCTCCGTGCGACTTCTGGCTATTCAGCAAACTCAAAAGGCCATTGCGGAGACGCCGTTTTGACACGATTGGGGAGATAAAAACCGAATTGAAAAAGGTCTTCAAGACTATACTGGAAAAAGACTATTCTGACCGTTTCGAAGACTGGAAAAAGCGTTGGCAAAAGCGCGTTTTATTGGACGGGGACTACTTTAAAGAATTTGCATTTTATAAACAAATTCAGCTTACTTTTTGACCATAGTGCTACATACAATTTATAACGCTTATATTACATTATATATACGGAGCCTTCAATTATGAAAGCGTTGAAGCAATTGCATCACTTTGCCGGTATAATTCTTAAGAAACGAAATAATAATAAAAAAAAGACGCACCGAAAGTAACGATCTTTATGAAGATATAATGCGAAATAAAATAATAAAGTTTTTACGGCCTTTCGAGCCGGTTAATACGTTGAAGTGTGCGATCGTATAAAACGAAAGAAGAGCGAAACCCATTAAGAATCGAACTTTAGGATATGACTTTGCATTTTTTTTCCTACTTCCATTCATCGAACACAATAAGAATATTGAGATCGAAAAAAAAGTGAGGTAAGCGATCTCGTAATTTGTTTAATTGATTATAAATGAAGGTCAAAGACTTCATGTGAATATATATATATACATATATAAATTTTCTAATATTTTTATGAATATATATATATATATATATATATATATATATATATATATCATATATAGCGATTTATTGAATCGTCAATAAATTCTATTTTATAATAAAAATAAAATGAGCGTTATATCAATTTCATACAAAATAATCCAGCATATTTACCACTATAAACGTGAAAAATAATATAAAATGTGAGAAAATTATAATGTTAAAAGAAACGAATCACACTTTCGGCTTTACATTAAAATACTGTGTCGTTGCGTAAATTAATTGCGCAATCGAAAAAAGGACAATATAAGCTTCACGAGAAAAAGAAAATGCAGACCTCTTCTAAATAAAACATTCGGTGACAACGTGGGAACGTCGGTGAAAAAATAAAAACATATAAAGTAAAAACAGCTCATTGTGCGATAATTTTTCATAGCAATCATTATTTTTTTAAGTCTTTTATTTTTATATTTTTTTTTGTTATGACGAAAACGTTTGCAAACAGTGCAAGATTACGACGATCGCACAAACCGCGGAAGACTTTTCGTGAGAATCTGGTTTTAAAGCAATACAATTACTTAACCCCCCCCCCTCCCCATAATTGTGTCCAAATTTTATGTAAGTATATATATGTGTGTTTTGTTTATTGTTTTTATATTTATTTATCTATCGCTCAAGTATAGCGTTTAATTTTGATATAAAGAGTTATATAAAAATCGATTAAATGTTATAATTTTATAATATTAAAAAATTAACCGCTATAAGGCCATTTTTGTATCATTTTCATACATTTATGGTATAAATACTTTTTAACCCATAAATTAACAATCGTTAATTTTGCCATTTTTTTGACGCGCAAATTCAATCTAATCGACTAATATTTTACAATTTTTCATTCAAAATTTTCGTTTTCATTTTCGTTAAACTCTTCAAAATTTATTAACAAAGTTAATTAATTTTTTTTCTTCATTATTATTTTATTCGAGTCGCATATTTAAGTTATTTCAATTCCTACCTTGTTCAACAATGCCTATATTATAAACTTCTCTTTAGTAAAACGCAGTTTTAGCATTAATTGAAATGTAAATAAATTTAATATTAAATACTTTTCTGTGTTCTAACAAATGATTCATTATTTTCAATTCTATATATGCAGTCTACACATTTTTCTAATATTAAAATCAAAACTTAAATATTTTAAACCTGATGTATGAAACCAGAACTCATCGTTAGAATATTTCCGAACAGGATATCTCTCATATACTGGAAATCAAATATATGCATTATCTAAGATTATTATTGTCAACTAATTTTTAATATTTGATAAATTCAATTTTGACTTAGACCTCTTTCATATAAAATGGTTACAAAATGGTTATTGGATGCAATATAAAATGGTTACAAAATGCTATAGGTTTTATTTGTATCCGCTCATTGAAATTACTAACTTTTTAATTTTTATTTATTATATAATAATTAATTCACTCGATCGATTTGATGTCGCATTTTTTAATAAAAATTAAATATAAAATTACATTTTAACGATTAAACACAAACAAAAGATCAAAATATTACTTCTTTATCAAATGATGGAAAGCAATATATCGTATAATAAGTCTACCATACGCCTAATAAGTAATTTTTAAATATTTTTATTGCGCATAAAAATATACTTATTAAAAAAATAATAATTAATTAAATAGATTTAGACCTAATTAAAAAAAATCATCAATATATTAGGTAAGCTCGTTAATTAAATAATTCGACATTTATTTTGAAAATTGACATAATTTGATTCTTAACTATAGGAAAAAATCATTATCCCAGAAAAATAAAAAAAAACTACAAATTCGTTTAATTTTTAATTTATATTATCGATCAAAGGGTCAAAAAATTAATCTGAAGCATAGAAAGCTCTTGACTATGAACAACAATCAAAAACACATCACGTGTTAAAAAAAAAGATACAGAATATAAAAAAATGACAACCGCATGCAATCGAGCACTATTATACTCTCACTATAATGGAGTTTAACGACCAAATTCCGAAATACCAAATTGTTATATGAATCATAGTCAATTATTTTTTTATACAATTACTATATATATAAATATAATTATATTGGTATTTTTATTTTTATTTATAAAAATATATTTCATATAGAAAATCCAAACTTTTTCAATAATAATAAATGAAGTCGACTAGGAGTGTTTTCAATATAATAATAAATACGCGTTTAATGTGATTGCAACTTGTCACAAAGACAATCTTTGTATTTCACAATAATTTCACGACATTACGGATAATACTAGTTTTCTATATAAGACCAATATGGAACTAGCGTTTACTATTTATGTATATATAGGAGAAATAACGAGCAGAACTTAACACGGATATACTCGTATACAGATTATAAAGGATCGGTTCTGTCGGATATAACCAAGACATAAATGCACTTAATATAATATATGTAATTTAATTGAATATGAAGTATGTTTGTGTGATTGAATCCGATAGAATTTGAACTGTGCGTAAAGAAATAGAGAGCATATTTTTCGACTTTCCATTACAAGATTCGTATCAATTACTATCATCTCTATAATGAAGAATGATATAACTGAAATATATATATATATATATATATATATATATATATATATATATATAAAATAATGAAAAAGGGTAAAGATTCAATGTCGTCGGAACAAACTGTACATAATTGAACGTTTTCATCGTTCACTGTACACAGACATAAATCATAAGAAAAAAAACGACTTGTCGAATGATAGGTGTTGTCTTTTTTTATTCTTTCATTTCGAAAACGTGTTTTATTATAGGTATGTATATATTTTTTTTTTCTTTTGATAGTCAAACATTCTTAGCAGATTGCATATTTTATAAAATATCATTACGGAATTAATATTTTTTTAATGACCGATCATTATTTAATATTAGCAGATAACAAGAATCGGGCGTGCATTTAAACAAACATATCAATTAATGAACGAATATCGTCGTGAAATATATATCGGAATAATAATAACGACATTGTTTATTGCAAAATAATTAAAAATCGCTCGGCTGTGTTTCTTTTAATAAACCGACAGATGTTAACAGAATATAATTTAAAACCAGGTGCAAACGTAAAGAAAACAACTATTTTATTTTCATGTTACGTAAAAGAATATTAATAAAATTTATATGAAAATAAATAAGTGTACATGTATGATATATATTATAACCTTTTGCATTTCCACTTTAAAATTATTAGGTTTACATTGATTGACGTCGTACAGAAGTGAACTTAATATAAAGTCGAGTTTACGAGTAAATAAATTAAATGAGATGTTGCAGTATTAATTAACTTACCTCATCGGGTTCATTGATGCATGATGATGGACTCTGCTGAAGTAGCAGAGCAACTTTCGTGACATCTCCTCTGGCGCACGCCTCTCTGAGGACGACTCCTGACTTGGAGCCACCTCCTCCACTTGGAGCCATAGTGCATCATTTAGATGCAACTATCTGTATATACAATAAAATAAAAATAGATTAATAAAATAATAAAAAAACTATACACATATAGAATATTAAATCGATAATCAAATTTAATTTACAATATATATTTTATTACGAAAAGTGAAGTTTTGAAATCGATGCTTTAATATCATCCAGATAATGATCTTTTAAATACATAAAAAATATATCAAAAAAGATCTAAAGGTTAAAAACGATGAATCTTGAGATAAATCAACAATCTTTTTAATGTCACACAAAAGACTCATCTGCATTCCGCGTTACATTCTCGAAACTTTTTTACTGAAATTTAATCGAAAATATCAAACATGGATCATTTTTTACAGCAAATGATAATAATCCTTTTTTTACTATTTATGAAATAAAAAATAAACAAACAAATTGACGGACATAGAAGAGCGATTATCTCAATATTTTTTTTTTCATTATGATTATTCTCAGACGGGCTTATTACATGTAATAAATGGATTAATATGGAATATATTATAAGATCAACGTCAAACGAATTAATAAAATATAGTCATCTAAAATGCAACAAATAAAAATTAAATAAGAAATATTTTCATAGAAAAAATAAACGTTATAATATATACCTAATAAGTTATATATTATTATTCATTTTTACTTCAATTCAGTTTCAATTATAAATTTTGATTCTGAAGACAATAAATTTAAAATGTCAAGTGTCAAAAATTTTCGTTGTTACATAATTTTGAAGCAGCTGCATTATAAATTCACATCGTTTACTTTCATTATTACAAATTTTAATGAAAAAAATTGTCTTTCATTATTATAAATTGTGTGTAAAAATAAGAGAAACAATATTATTTTTTATATTAATAATAATATTAAAAAATTCAATTATACTAATGAAATACTATGTTTTCTATTTAAAGACGTAGTAAATTTTAACATATAATACTTATTAAAAATAATAAATATATATCATAAATGTGAATAATATATTTTTTTAATATTTAAATAGTAAAACACAAAGCCCTCCCGCAATTTTTCTATCGATTTAATTTATTTATCTACAATTAATTTTCGTTTAGGTATAGCGATAGGTTCAATCGTATAAATTAAGTTGACAACATTGAATTTTTTTCTCGATAATAGTTTATTAATTTGACTTTTATTTCGAATTTAAAACCTATGAATAGCCATCGCATAACTTAGAATAAATCGTTTACACGCACTCAGTCCAATTAATTAAAGCAATCTATTAGTCTCATCGCCGGATATATCGCAATAAATAACAATATGGCGCCGATAAATAACAGAAATTTACATGATTATCATCGATTTTGCACGGTAAATCCATTATATGTTCAAATACTTTGATTTCATAAACGACCGACAGGTTTTCTTTTCGTTAATATCAAATGAATATGTGCGTAGTTTTTAACGGATATTTATATTATAAAAACGACGATTACACAGATTTTTCTTATTATATCATATATTACATAACACTGTGAACAAAAAATAAGGTGAATTTGTTTATAAAATGTAAATTCTTTATTTATTCTTCCAAATCAATTTCATCTCCTTCAAAGTAATCCCCGTCCTATAAAACACACTTTTGCCAACGCTTTTACCAATCCGAATAGTCTTTTTCCAGTATAGTCTTTAAGTCTTTCTTCGATTCGGTTTTTATCTTCTCAATCGTGTCAAAACGGCGTCTCCGCTTGGACTTTTGAGTTTGCTGAATAGCCAGAAGAACCAATGCAGTATGACATGGTGCATTATCGTGATGAAGGAACCAAGAGTTGTAAAAATACGTGTAACTCGGATATAATCAATCAAACAGCCACTTGACAAATATTATATATAGACCTGCCTTCCTAATGCCAGGGAGTTTTAAATGACAATTTCACCTTAGTTTTTGATCACATTAGTATATTACACATTCAATAATTGTTTTTTTTTTCATTTAAAATACACAAAAAATAACTGATAATTTCAATCGAATCTTGGCCGTTGTCGATTACAAATTTCATATATAATATTTATTTACGTTTTATAAAATATGATATTATAATCGTAAAAAATAAATACGGGCGCATAAATAACGATCAATATATCTCGGGGGCGAAATCGTAATATTTCACTAGAAAGTAAAAGGGAAAAAATCGATAATGTCGTATTCGGACACGTAATTATCCTTTCAATATATATTATAATCTATTAATCTGTTTTCATTCTATATTTTTCTCTCGTTGATCTAGTTTATTGTCGTTCGTAAACTGTTTTTTTTCTTTTTTAGATTCGACTGATTTAATACTACCGATTCGACAGGTCATAAAACAAATATAAATTTATCGCAGTTAATTATACTTGAGATTATTACTGTGTTAATATAGTTTTAAATTTTCAGATCAAAACAATTTTAAATATATTTATTATATAATTTTCAATAAATCTGAAAGACATGAATCGCATCAGAAAATAAATATCACTTGATTTATATATCTGTACAAAAAAAACATTGTATATTATATAATGAGATTTATAATTAAAATATTAAATTATTATTTTATTCGAAAAAAAAACATTTAAATAAATAAAGATATACGTGAAAATACGACGGAATTTTTATACGTCACCTTTGACTCTGATAAGACGTCGAATTTCCATAAAGTTCGATAAGACCTTTTAATAAGCGCGACTCCAAATAATCGAATAATAATTAAATGACTTAATAATATTAATAATATAGATATAATACAAAATTAAACCGGTCACAATTACGCTTTCGACATTTTTGTAGTAACGAGTTTTTCCGTCGTCGTCGAATATTTGAATAAATTCCATACGATGGAAAAATGCCGCTTTATATTATATAATCTTATAATTAAACGATTTTTTATGAAATTTCAGAGTAAAAATATTGAATAAAATAATATAAAAATATTGAATAAAATAATATAAAAATATAATTTAATTTCGATTAATATTTTTTACGACTAAAATTATATAAAATATATGAAATGATGAGAACGAATATAAAATATATTAATAAAACAAATATTATACACAATATTATTTAACTAATATACTTGTACGCTGTTTCAGTTTTAATTATGAATAATGATTTGTTTTTCCCGCAACTCTAAATATTTTTTTTTGATATAAACATTAAAAAATAAGGCTTAAACGAAGTATATAAAATATATACATTTTACACGCGATATTATAAATTGTTCTCAAGCGAAAAGCGTTTAAATTAATTTTATTCTAGCAAACGCAAAAACTGAATAACTTTATAATGATCGTAATGTTATTATTTATTTACAATATATTTAAAACTAATTCTTTTTAAACTAAAATAGACTTACCCAAACGTTTTCAAAGATGATCCAAAACATACTAAGCTTTAAGTGCGGAAGTAAACGCCCTTATACACGTTATTATAATGAAGCTGACGATGACGATGATGAAAATGACAATGCTCTGATGATGACGACGATGATGACAATCACCAATAATCTTCATGTGACCCACAAAAAAAAGGACACGAGAAGACGATCAAAGCACAATAGTATTATATTGTGCAATAATTGTGGCGATTTTAAACTGTGAATCGGAGCCGATGTTATTTAATTCTTTTGTATAATATAATATATATACATATACAACGAGCGTCGTAAGTTGAGACAGTTTGAACGAATGTTACCGAGAAGATTTCCGGTCATTAAGAGTTTAAAGCAACCATATCGATACCGATTAGATCGAACTGTTGCAAGAATGCGTTTATTCGGAAAATTGTTGTAAAAAAAAAGATTGAAAAAAATATATTTACAAGACAAAATGATAGCAATTTTTCAGACAAAGCTTTTGAATATTTTTCAATAAAAAATAAACAAATTTTCTTTCACTTTAACACGGATATTAGTTAGTTCTATTCTACTTCTATTTAAGCTGATTGAAAATTCTCTCTAGATAGATAATTTTAAATTTTCGTATCGATCGATAGATATTGAACTAATTAGAAATTTCTCTGAAACTCGATAATTTTTTTTATCCAAAAAGTACGCGTCTGATAACATCTGATACAAACGAAGGTAGCAAATTAAACCACATTTTCCCACGACATCATCCGTATGGGATGTTGTCACGGTCGACGATTTTTATCTAGCTTTATCCATTGATCCATAAATCTACGACATTTTCGACGAAAAAGTATTCATTCAATGGTAATATATATATATATATATATATATTTTTTTTTTTTTCTAATTCAAACGGAACGATTGCGAAATTAACGACGCATATTCCGAAAAAAAATGTGCCACCGGAAAATCGAATCATTTGTCAATATAATCGTGCGAACCGTTTACTATTATAATTATTATGACATGTCAAATTAAACCGCACCCACGTGATGTTATATACATTATATCTATTCTGTAGGACTTCAAATATATAAAATGTCAAATAAAAAATACAAGTCTTTCGATTCAATTTAATAAAAAAAAATATTAAAGATCTATGTAAAGTAAGAATTTTTAGTAAAATATATCAAATACGCAATTCTTCTATATCCAACAGATTTACAAGTAATAAAAACCACATTTTTATTATCATATTTCAATAGAATTCACGGCATATATTAACAAAACAGATGCCAATCGATTAACTCTGTTTTTAGAATTTTTTAGATGTGTTTCAAAAAAAAACATTTGATAAAAATCTTAATTTTTAAATTCATAGTAAATTTTTCAAATAATAATAAATATCCAATTTTCAATAACCATTAAATAGCATACAATATATTTTAAAAGGTAATCAGATTAAAACTCTTGCTTTTTTTAATGCTTTTTGACATCCAAACTGCTCATAGAAATATTACAAAGTTTCACATATATAAATATTTTTCATTAAAATGTTATAAATAATAATAATATAAAAAAACATATATGATTTTATAGTTAATCTATTCATAGTCGACCACACCATATATTATATTTATATTACAATATAGCGCTTCACGCATATCATTCAACATTAAAAGGTTTGTCCAGATCTAAAATATAATAATAAATAAAAATTCTACGAACGTATTTCATGGAATTTTTTAATTGGTATTATTTTTAATTTTTTTCCTCTTTCTTTCTCATCTAACAAACGTTCGCCCATAGATCATCTAAAAAAATAACAACGGCATATTCGCTTTTCCGACATAAAAATCTTAAATACGAATATGTCCAAGAAAGATTTCGAATTTGACTAACAAAGCCATTACTGTCACGGTTTGTTCTCTAATAAAAATGCTAATCACAATCTAACTTATTGCAAAACACGAGCGCAACTTATCAAAACAACCTGTTCTTTTTACATTGTAATATTTATGAATATATTATTATTAATTTTGTAATTCGAAAAAAAATGTTAAAATTATATTTGAGAGTATTTATAATCGTTCGATATTAATTTTACAATTTTTCATAATACTCATCAGTGATTTGTAATCGTACATAAAATATTCAAGATTTCGAAATCAAAATAACCCAATATTTTTCATTCTAATAAAAAAAATATTTTTATATGAGTTAGTATATATGGTAGATATATAAGTTGAAATATTATTAAAATATAATATACAGTTATTCCTATCATATATTTTTTGCTTTAAGACACCCTTTTCGCTGTATGTATAATAATAATCTTTTACAAATTTTCTAGTGCTTTTTTTTATGAATATATGGGTAATAATTATAGCTATCGTTCGAAGAGCTATTATTCGCATGAATTGCCACGAGCTTCCGGTAAAAAGTCTATTGTTTTAGTCACACGACAGGAAGTCTGTCGTTGAAAAAGACGACATCGGTTTTTTAACTGTCTTTTACAAAAAAAAAAAAAAAACAAAACGTCGATATTTTTTTAGTAGGAAGTGCAATTAAAAATTGCAAGGAAAAAATAGTCTATGCGTTTTTATATATGGCTTTTAAACAAACTCAGATACGCACTATATTCGTTTACTTTTTTTAACTTTTTTTTAAACGCATACGTCAAATGGCTTTTAATATCAACATAGGTTAACAAAAGCTTTTATATATGTTAAAAAAATACAACGTCCGATACATGAACTTGCTGACAAATCGTTTCGTGTCCGTAAAACTGTCCAAAACGACAAGAAATAAATAAATAAACGGAACCTTAATGGTACAACATTTTTTTCAAACCATATATAATTTGAGAAAACCCCAAAACTAACACTATATTAAAAAAGAAAGTTTAAATACATAAAAGGGCTTTTGATACGTGAACCATATGTGTATGTAGCATTATTTATATAAATAAATGTGCGTTTTAATACGATAGAACAATTTGATATACGAATGAAACGAATCAGTATATCGTTTACTAGATAAGCGTGATTCTATTTATGGTATCGTATCGTAAACTATACACTTTATGTGATACTTGCACAATACCAAAGACACGCAAATACAACTCGCCACATACAATAATATATTATATTTTATCCGATATTCTCGTATATACTATATATACTTATGATACAAAATATAAAATCTAAAACTTCTCAAAGTATCATCAAAATTAATTAAAATTTATGTAAATATTTGTACTAAATATTTAGATAAAATCCGTTCCACAACCGACGCATTCGCCTGATTTTAGCTCCGTACGACTTCTGGATATTTAGCAAACTCAAAAGGCCAATACGAACGCCGTTTTAACACGATTGAAGAGATAAAAACCGAATCGATTTACATTTTATAAACAATTTTACCTTACTTTTTGATCACAGTGTTATATAGATAGAGTCTATAATATTCATATAAATTAACTATGACATGAATATGTTAAAATAAATGTCCAAAAACCGCAATCCTACTGTTTTATCAACTATTATTTCTGTCATAATTTCTAAAATCTACAATAGTAAAAAGATAAAATATATATTATTTATATTTTATTCATATGATAATTTCTAATGTATTGTTTTTCGATGAGACACTCCCTGTTTGATCTTTGACTTTTGTCTCTTTTTTTATTATATATTATATGACTGAATAGTGAATTTATATATTTTTAAATTTTAGATAATTTTATTCAAATAAAATTCCAAACATATTGCTATACAATTTATAAAATATAATATGAATGCTTTTAATAGTGAAATTTAATAATGCGTCTTTTTTTTTTTATAATTCGTGATTATAATACAGTTTTCGAAATCAAACAAAAATATTGCATATCTCCCATTATATCGATTTTTGCATTTTATAAATACAAATTGAACAAATTTTAATAGTGTAAAAAAAATAAATAAATAATACGTCTACAAAAAATACACGAATCTTAACGAAAGGTGACACCGAATTGATTTCCGTTTAATTTATAGTCAAAATATTCTAATTTTATTAAATCGATAAATGTATTTACACGTTTGATTTTCTATAAATTTATGTTAATCGTTTCGATTAATTGTTTTATGAATATTTAAAATTTATCTAAAATCAATTTTTGAAATCTCTATATTATTGCAGAATCGACACAAAATAAAATTTAATAACTTAATGCACATCCTTATAATTTAATGTAATCGTTTAAAAAAATACTCTAAAAATCATCAAAAAATTATATAACATGAAACAATGTTTTTTTTTAGATTTTAACGTACATTTATAATACTTTTTAAATTAATAAAATACGACTATGGATATACAGAAATACGAAAAATTATTATTAAAAGCGTAATACATTATTTTATTGTATGATCACATAAAATATAATAAACAACAATAACCTGTTACTTATTATAAAAAAACTGTTAATCTATCATCATTAATAAAAAAAAGACTGACAAATAACACAGCGGAATTTGAACTCGAAACATTTTTGAAATGCTTCTGCATTACGATTATAAGTATATGTATGATGATTACTCATGATGAAAAAAACCGTCACATAAAAATCGACAAACAATCCATAAAATTAATACCTCGTTTAAATTCATCGTCTTATCAAATATGGCAAACGAGCGGCGAGATTCCAGTTTGTTAGCTCGTATCGAATTTTTTTCTCCATTACCAATATATCAAGAGTACAACGATGTAACCGAACCGACAATTATCGTCGTTTTTATTGATTTCGTGTGATAAAAAATATAGATATATATATATATAAATAATATATAATACAATTTTCGTAGCTTATGCGAAGCGCCACGGTGTGGGACGGACAATGCCAGCGGCCATACAAAATAAATTAATTAAACACAAAGACGCTCATGAAGTACAAAAATAAAAAAGACGATCCCACGCAGTAAATCAAACATTTTCGACGTTTAATTAAACCGCTTAACCGACGAAGAAAGGGTCAAAACGTGATGATGCTTCGAAACAGTCACATCGTCAAATTAAGAACGTCGCTTGAAATGAATGAATGCCGTGATTAAAGTTGTCCACATTGATGTTAAAGCTAAGCAACAATATTAACAAACATAAAATGAATGAGCTTAAACTAGTTTGAAATTTTAAATGGAAATCAAAAATATATAAATTATAATATCAATGAAATAACGCCACTTCTATATAATTTATTTTGAAAGTGTGAATTTGACAACTATATCGCTCTAATATCCAGAAATTTAAAGAAAATAGATTAAAAAACTTGAGTATTATTGATTTTTGTGCGGTAGATAGGGACCGCGCAAAAAAAATTCAAAAACTTTGTAAATAGCTATAAGAAATAATTTTAACACAACATATGAAGAAAAAATATGCGGTAGAGGAGGACCGTATAAAAAAGAGGTCGATGTCAATTAACTGAAGTTATTAAATGGCGCATTATGTATTGAAATTGGCTAATGCGATATATGCGTAAAAATATTGAGTATGACTAATAAAATGGGCTGATGCAATATGTACATACACACTGATAGCAACAAAGCAATGCCAAAACAATGAGTCGTATTGTGATTCATTTACCGCACAAAAAAAGGAATCGCACAAAAAACGCATACAAAAAGACCACACAAAAATATAGGTTTGACTGTACTTTTAATTATATAAATTTTTAGAAATAGTCGGTGTCAATTAGTTAAATATTTTAAAATTCATGCTGTCACTATGAATTTCTAATATATTAATATATAATTATAAAATGAATATTTTTAAATATTTTAATATATTATATTATATTATAAAATATCATTTTGAATAATGAAAAAGGAAAAGTAATTGAATACAACTAATGTAATATATTACTAAAACGAAATTTATAAAAATTCCTTTGACGGAAATTTTAAACCACAAAGACCTTTCCCATAACAGTATAGTCTATAAATATCTATTCTCGATGTGGCTTTGTATAATAATTTTTCTCCATAAATCTTTCATATATTTGTATTTGTTTCTCTTGGTTAATGATATTCGCACTATATAACATGCTGACACGTCGTAAACGTGTGATGATTTATCGATTATTGTCCGCGAAGAACGGCGAGATCGGTTAATCATCTTAAAGTACTTTATCTTTCGTACAATATTTAAAAAGTAGAAGGGGGAATTTTATGTATTTAAATCTGGTTTTTTAATTAATTGTCCCCTTTTAAATCGGATAAAATCAAAATTTACCTTAGAAAAATGACTTCATTGAGATGAAAATAACAATTTGTAGATTAAAAAATGTTGTCTAGAAAAAATCATTATCATTATATATTAATATAACAAGACTATTTTTTTTATGATACATAATAACTATTAATATTGAATTTCTTCATAATCGTGCGGCAGTTAAACCAAATTTAAAAGTATAATTTAGAACAAATCATAAACGAACATATTTTAAAAAGTGCCAGAATTACATATTAGGCGCGCTAAAACATTAACACAGCGATTTATAGATCATAGGAATTACTATATATTTACATATATTAAGCATTAAAGTTAAATTACAGAAAGCCGACATAAAATAGTACAACTACTTTCTTGAGCGGAAAGTATTATAATTTACAATAATTAAATGATATTAAAAAAGTATATAATAATAAAACGCATTATGGCACGCATCGACAATGTTTTTATGGACGATAACCAATCGGAAGTCGCTAATTTACGCTAGCAATCGAAAGTAATATTGTATGCACGTTTTTAATAGCGTTTTCATTTTCAATCGTTTTTTATGTCACTGCCTACTGGTAAATTAAAGAAAATTGCTAATGTTTAAATTGCGCTCGCTTTCGTTATATAAAATATCAAATTTAAATGTAAAACATTCGTCGTCATTATATAATATATATTTTGATTAACATACTTCATAAAATAACTGACTTGAATTAGTAGTGTTAAAGACATTTTTTTATCTTCAAGACAAAAATGTCAATATTTATAATAAATTAATATATTACAAATAGATTTATAAAAAAATGTATCAAAATATTGGCATCAGTATTTTATTATATAAAAATTAATTTTATTCAAAATAATAAATAGTAATACAATATTCTTATATTCACATAAAAAAAGTTTAGTTTTTCTATTTTAATGTATACTTTTAATATGACCTTTGTGGTAGCACAGAAAAGGCAACAGCCGGACGCGAATTATTTGGCAATCATTTTAAAAATACGAAATAAATGTCAAGGATTCAAGCAATATATTTTTAAGGGTTTTAAATTCCGCTTCTCGTGCATATATTCCCAAATAAAGTTTTCAATTTTACGATTTAAAACGTTTTATAGTTATATTTTAAAACCCGAAAAAAAAAGAAGTGAATCTTAAACGCAATTTATGTATATATGACGCTTTATTGTTTTCGAACGATTTATTTCATTAAATACAGAGAGAGGGGTGGAAAGGAAATTAATATATGGAAAAAAACAGTTAACCAAAGTATTTTAACGTGCATATCGAATGTAAAAACCACGGTATAATCACAATAACCATTGTTTACGAAATCTCACGAATTTTTTTTATATATATAATATATAACGATCCATTATTTATTGTCTCGCTTTATCTATGTGAACTTTTCGTACATATAGCTGTTTTTTTTTGTTCCGTAGTTTGTTTTAATTTCTATCATTTAATATTCGTTATCGGACAATTAGCGATCTTGTTCGTTTGCAAATTTTTTTACAGTATTTATAAAGAATGATTTTTTTTACATTTGTTACGAGATTTTTATTTACATTGATCGAATCAAGATCCTAATCCAAAATTAATAATATATTCAAATATAACACTGTAATCAAAAAATAATGTAAATTCTTTATTTATTCTTCTAAATCAATTTCACCCCCTTCAAAGTAATCACCGTCCGATAAAACGCACTTTTGCCAACACTTTTATCAGTCCTCGAAACAGTCGGAATAGTCTTTTCCGATATAACCGTCAAGACATTCTTCGTTTCGGTTTTTATCTCCTTAATCGTATTAAAACGGCGTCCCCGCATTGACCTTTTAAGTTTGCTGAATAGTTAGAAGTCGCACGGAGCCTAATCGGGTGAATACTGTGGTTGCGGAACGGTATGAGTCGAAGGAACCAAGAGTTGTAAAAACAAGTGTAACTCAGAGATAATTAAACCTTTTGACAAACGGACGCTTAGCAAATGTTATAGACAGTCTTACCAACCTAGAATAAAAAAATACAATTTACTACTTTTTTTTCATACATTTAAATTATTCTATTGATCTCATTTTTTAACAAAAAACTTAATATATAATTTTAAGAACTAAAATTCGATTTTATAGACCGTTTTTAATCGATAAAACGATATAAAAATAATAGAATCAATAGCCAACGGATCGCATGCTGTGATCGATAAATATTTTATTATATTTACATTATATTTGGGTTAACTAGTTTTAGAAAAAAAAGCGATATTGTAAAAATTAAGAAGTTTTGACATTTTTAAATATAATAAAATGAAAGAAATTTAAACGTATTTATATTTGTTTTTAATATCATGATTTGCATACCATTATATAAGAGAATCAATATAAACAACGCACATATAAGTGGTAGTATTAGTATTTTTTTTATTGATAAAAATTAGAACACAATTTAAAATAATGATATCGAACAAATATAAATATTTTTTAAATATACTATATAATATATAGATTTGTTTAAATGAAAACATGCCTATTATACCTAGATATATAAAAAAATATATATTAACAATTATAAATTCATATCTAAAAATATTAATTTAACGAATATTATTAAAATATTTATATATTAAAATTAATTAAATATATTATGAATTTAAATTTAAAAATTAATCTATTACAACATTCGTAACGGCGACGAAAAACATAAAAATACGGTTGGGGTATATAAATCGTTTAATAATTCTAGTTTTTTGTAATTATAGGGTAAGGTTTAAGGGCTTTCGATGGACCGCAGTGCCCTCGGGAATCGAACTCGAGTTTACAAGATGAAAAAAAAAATTACAAGTAATTTGAAAATACCAAAGAATTCAACGCTTAACCGCCCATAAAATATTAAAATTCCTTTTAATGATAAAGAAGACTCATATATTATTAACAATAATATTATAATATTTTGCATTTTATTATTCAACTAAATATCGACGCATCTAGAAGCATTATATTGTTTAATACATATATTAAACTATTATATTTTTCATATATATTATTTATTAATAAATATGTTAAACGTAACAATATTAATGTTTTGATGATTAAAATCTAAATTTGATACGAGAACATCGGGTATTATATTATATTATATAATAAATTGATTTTTTTAAGTCGCCGTTATATAAATCGACGTTAACTGAAGGTTATCAAAGTAATGCTCACGGGTATAAATGCTACATAATAACCCTTTCGCGACCTTAAAAAAAAGGTTGATTTTCTTATTAAAGCGACGAAATATCTTGAATAAATGATAGTATGTACAAGAAGTACTTGTATTTTAAACATAACGTATATCTACAATAAAATTAAAATAAAAATCGAATAATGTTTAACGGCGTTCATAAGACATTATAATAATCAGATAAAAATATTATACATAAATGTTTAAAAATAAAATTTAGATGTTAGTGGAAAATTTTGTTGTTTTTCAATATATTTAACCTTTTTTATATTATCAATCTTTGATAAAAATCATCATATAATAGAAACTGATTTAAATAAATATGTTATCATATAATATATGATTTGTAACCTTTATCCTAGTCCCATAGCCTTTCCAAATCATTACAAAATTAATTTACATCTAAAAGAGAGGAATTCTCTTTCAGATGTAAGTAATTTTAAGTAATGAAGAAAGTAATATTTTGAATCAAACTTTGAATAAAAGAATTTTTTTTCTTTAGGAATAAAATAACATAACTTTCTTTTAAATCTATTATAATTGAAATACAACTTTATTATATTTAGGTCCGATAATCATTTAAATATGATCAAATTCCAAAAATATATATATATATATATATATAAAATTACACCAAAATTTGAACACTATTACCAAACTAGTTAATATACTATTACACGGCGAAAACTTTCACATCTTTACACGCAAAAGGTTAAAAGGCTTCCCAATTCGACCGCAACAGAAAAAAATACATATATGAAAAAATGCTAGTAATTCAATATTATGGAAGACCTAATCACGTATTATTAAAACATATCATCAGTGTCATATGTCTAATATGAGAGCTTGTAAAAATGCGAAACGAGTCATAATAAATTTCAAATACAAATTACGACAAATGTTCATAATTATACGCTCGGTTATTCAATTTAATAAACGCGATAAACATCGCTACAATTCACACGTAACACATTACAATACTTTATATATATATTTTATATTTATAATTACTCATAAATCATAACATAAACTTGAAATTGCCTCGGCGCTTAACGTGTTAAAAAATTGCATCGTTTTTTAATTTTAATTCAATATTATCGTAGAGTATTGAACAATAAAAATACACTAAACATTTAATATTTGATTTTTATGACTGTTCAATTCAAATTTCATATGATAATAAATAAATTTAACTGAAAAAAATATTCATAAAACATCGCGACGTTTTTTCTAAATTGTTTTTATTAAAATTGTAATAAAAACAACATTTTTAAAAATCCAAGAAAATATTAAATAAATTCTAAAAAAAAGTAAAGAAAATCAAGTATTCTACCCAAAGGCAAAAAGCGGCTTTAGATGGAATAACATACACACACGGCAAGTGCACGGAATATGAAATTACATATCACGTGTATTATATAAACGCGGTGTATTCTACTTGTTCAGTTTGCGCAAAAAACTTTTTTTTCTCTGTACACAAAAAGCGTACATAAAAATATATTATATTATTTAATTGAAGACGCGATACGTAAAATGATATGTGATAAAAAAAATTAAATTATGTCATTCGTATAAAATGTAGAGATATCGAATTAAAACGTTGTTTACATCGCACCTCGGCTTTATTACGATACATAAAAATTATATTTTTATGTTTTACTGCTCGAACGAAAAGAAATTTCTATATATAAATCTATTAATATTGTGTTTATAATATATTATAATTTTAGTGAAATTAATGACATTGGAAAATTAAAAAAAAAAACACGGAACAAATGCAGCGATAAATATTTACTAGGAACAGGAACTGAATCGGAATACTAAAATTTGTAATTCTCAATTGTTACAATTTATTAAAATATACAAGTATATTTTTAATAATTCAATATTAAATAAATAAATGTATCATTGCATTATTATTCGTCATATCGCATTATTAGTGACAATTATATAATTAATTTTCAAATTATTAATAAATTATTTTGTAAATCTGTTAATTGATTCTCGCATTGTCATCGAGATTGAACAAGTATGCAAAGTTTCAGCTCAATCGAATATCGGGAAGTGTTTGAAAAATTAATTACAAAATTCCGCTCGGACAAACAGACGAGTGAAATTTATATAAAAAATGTGTAATAAAAAGCAACTATACAAAAATTAGCGCAAGAGTCGAGGGATTTTTATCGTTTATCCACTGATTGCTTTTAATATTGAGCTGAAACAAATCGTTTGATACCATAGATAAATTATTATAAAATGAAAAAAATATCACTCTATAGCTATAATTTATAAAATAAAATTAAAAATATTTTATTGTAGTGTTATTAGTTAATATTGATAGGCGTCGTGTACAAAGTCGATTCTGTATATCTATATATCTATATATATATATATATATATATATATATATATATATATATATATATATATATATATATATATATATATATATATATATATATATATATATATATATAAATGTAAGTTCAAAACGAAAGTATAGCTCGATTTCGAACTCGTTTCGCAATCGAGTTCTCGGAGTATTCTTCGCGTCAAGTCCATAAACGGTACGAATGAAGAATTCTTACCCTGGAGCCACATACGTGGATGCATTATTATAATATCGGCATGTTTTCATGCACCTGTAAAATGCATTCGTATCCTCATAATATTCACTTTCAAAAAATCGATTGTTCCTTCTAGAAAAATAAAATATATAACTTTAAAAATTATTAAATGCCCACCTTATATTTTTTTTTCATTTGCCCTCGTCGAATCGATTCCAATTGATTAAACTGTCTCCGACGTGGACACGATAAGGCTTTCGTCTTCTTTCACTTCGAGAAAGTTAAATGTGGTCTCTTTATTACGAGTTATCTATAATGAAATCTGTTGTTCAGATTTATATATATATATATATATATATATATATATATATATATATATATATATATATATATATATATATATATATATTAGAACTACCGAAAATTAACGATGGCGTCAGATCGGGAAAAACTAGAATTCGTATAAATCAAACAGCCGCACGAAATTTCAAATATGAATACTTTGCTTTTATTCGAATGTGTGTTTGTATGTAATTTACGACGTCATGTTATATTTTAAAATAATACTATTTATATCTAATAAATTGTTTTATACCGATAGACAAATATCTAAAGTTTTATATATTACAGTTGTATTATTTTTTTTTCATTATTTAATATGAAATATTCATCTATTTATGAATGGTTAAACGTTCGACATTTAAACGGCTGCCAAATACATCCTTAAAGAATTCGTTTAATGTAAATTTAATATATTTTATGCTAATGAAATAAATAAACTAGTAGTCCACTAATAAAATTATTGTGATTCAAAAAATTATTAAACGAAATAAATTAGTTAATCTTGTAATTTACATGAAATCTTAAATCACTATATTTACTATTATTATTTTAATTGTTAATAAATATCGTTGACTTATGTTAATATTTTCATATTTTTATATTCATTTCAAATTTAGAATATATTTGTATTGTAATGATAAAATATATTTTTTATATAAACTATTCAAATAACCTTGAAAATGTAAAAAATACAACTGAATTTCTAATAAGGTGATAAACAAATCAGAATGTAATAATACAAGAAATAATATATTAAAATACAATATATGCACTGAAAATAAAATTTAAAGTTGTAAAATCTGAAAAAGGATCAGATTAATCGAATAGAATGTCAGATGGAACATCTCCGGTAATCTTAGAAATAATGTTCAATTTAAAAGGTTTCTTAAAAAAATATGGCTGATATAACACGGTATAAAAAATACAAATTCTAAAAATAAAGTCTATATCGTCTTTTTAATAATTTAATAACATTTTGATATATATTTTATATTTAAAAGGTACATTAATTATTTTTATAATGATTCATTTCAATATACAATACATCAAGATTTGTTCAAATTTTATACAAAACGAGTGCAACAGCCTTTATATGAGAATAAGAGCGAATAACCTCAAATATAAATGACCAAATTATCTCGTTTAAACCATTTTCTAATATGGACAAAATGGAATAAAAAATATAATAATAATGAATAAAAATACAAAAATGGATAAGAAGCAGCGGTAGCCATTATTATTATTGTTGCGGTTGAGGTTTTGTTTCGTTTCGCAACGATAAATGAGTAACTCTTATAGTACTATAATATAATAAACTATAGTATTATAATAAACCATATTTTCCCCCCCTTATAGTTCGATTATTATTATTTTCATACTATAAAACCGCAAAAGAGTGCACCGAACCGATTGGTTGATCAAACGATCGACTCATTTGGGTCATCTTCGTGATTCGAAAAAAGCACTAAATATACTTTATTTATATAACTTCGAATAAAATGGCGTTTCTCAAATATTTAAAGTACGCTTAAAATTTTTAGATTTGATAAATAGCAATAATTTTCTATACATAAATTATTTTTTATTATTATAAAATCGAGCAAAATTTTTCATCTTAATTTTATAGCATCAACGTATTCAAAAAAAATAATTATATATTATTCCTTTCTATAGAAATAGACTAATTTCCTTAAATACTAATAATGTTTAATTAATATGCGGTGATAAAAGACATACTTGTAAACATTGCCTTCTAATTAACTCGATATAGCTAAGCAGATTAACTATTCAATTATGGAGCATTTAAAGCAACATAAATTCAAATCCGACCAATTTAAAATAGTGTAACAAATTAAAAAAATCATAAAAAATACATATTTCTATTATAAATTATGGAACTAATTATAAAAATAAATCACAGAATTTCATGTCATTTATATAAATACAACTTAACCTTTTCGCTGCTAAAAATATTCATCAAAATTTTAACATCAAACTATAAATAGTACAAAAATCATTCACACTAGAATTGAGAAGTATAGATTTGAAGCAACAAAATAAAAATAAATAAAGACTACATATATAGTTCATATTTTTTCCACGAGAGAAAGTCGCCGAAAAAATTCTCAATATTCGAAACGATTAATCTAAATTCGGCAAATCGAACCGCATTCGCCTTCGGCCAAAAACGACATTAAAAACGGCTCATGGCATAATTAAATTTATGTATAGATTTAATTGTTTAATTGATTTCGTTTTCTGTCAAAAATTTAATCGCTATTGAGACGATTTTACGCGACGCTTTTATACGACACGTCATAATAATTCTATTGTATTATTTATTATATTATAATATAATATATATATGCTCGAATTTCGTTATATAAATAAATAATATACGTGTGGTTTAAGATCGCTTCGGGTGATATTGATAAAAAAAATAGTGTTTTTTCTGGGTCGAAGCACTTTTAAAAATCGACGTTAAACTTCGTTCACACGTTAATAGTTAAAAGTGACTGCAATATAAATTTATATTTACTTATGAAATATTATAGAATATGTTAACGATTATATATATATATATATATATATATATATATATATATATATATATATATATATATATATATTATAAAATAATATAATATTTAAATTTTTCCCTTTTTTATATTATACATATATTATTAAACTCGAACAATAGCTCATAAATAAGTTTTCTCGCGCGTAAATTAATTCGTTTACTGAAAAATTTTTTATCGGATAATTTAGAATGTTTTGATTATTAAAACCGGCCATCATATTTTTTTTGTAAACAAATTAAATATTTAATGAATATTATAAAACATGTTGAATATTTTGAAAAATATTATGTTTTAAAAAAAATATTCGTACATCATATTTTCTAGTGCAAATATAAAATCAGTACTCTCGATATATTCATGGCTTTACGAGATGTAAATTCAGCTTAATTCTTTTTTTTATTCAGAAAATTATACAGCATCATATCATTATACTGGAAAGAACTGCTTCTGGAAATGAAAATCTAGCATTTTCAACCGCTCATGAGAGTCGTTAGCAAATTTCTAGTAGTATTTTGCAAATATGGCGAATACGCGGAAACCATTTGTACAAAGTATAAAATTATAATTCTGCACTGGATCGTGCGATAGTTAAAAGGATAACGCAATATTATCATATTATATAGAACGATCATGACGTGTATAAAAATTGCAAAAAAAATATTAAAATATATATGTAAAATATTGTTTAAAGTTGGCAAATTAATGAAAATTTAATTTAATTACTCGAGTCATCGATAAATTAATATTTTTTTTATTGTCGGTATCGAAACTATTTTAAATATTCATTTATTGCATGGCGATATTAGATTGATTTTTTTTCTATTCAAAATATTTATTAACTATATTAATTTTTAGTTGTGCCAATGTATATGGTATATAAAAATAAAAATACATAAATTCAAGACCGCTTAGATTAAGAATCGCATTGACTTGCAAATGAGACGAGTTTTCTAAAAGACGTTAATTAAATCTAGAACTGAATCGAAAAGCGATCGTGTGTCAATATTGAATAAATTGACATGTTTTTATATACATATAAATATAAAAGAAAATTAATTTAATATTAGTAGATATATAAAAAAGAGGCTCAATACACGACAGTAAATATGCCAAAGAACTTGAGCGCGTGTAAAATTATAACATTATTGTTATTGTGCGATAAATATGTAAATTAGTGAATATTTAAAATTTTATCGTCAATCCAAATATATATATATATATATATATATATATATATATATATATATATATATATCAATCTATGATTATTTAAAATTATTTTATTTTAATAGTTTAACCGCCTAAATTATAAATATTATATATGAACGGAAAGCATTATTCAAAAAAAGGGATTTGTTAATCTCGACTCCCTCTGTTAGAACTGTCCAATTCTATTATGCGATAACAATTTTTAACCCTTCATGTAAAAAGATATCCTAAAGTAAAACCTGTTTCAAATCGTAAGGGTGAGTCAGAGGATTTTTTTAAATTTACATAAGCACAAAAGAGTGATAAACACATGTGAGGTTTAATTCGGAGCAGAACTAACGATCAACGCAGTATAAATTTTGTTTTTCATGAATAAATTTCGGCATAGTGTTTTAGTTTTAATTCGAAAATAAAAATAATAATAATTATAATTGTAATCGATAATCAAAATTATTGGATGAATGAAAATTTTATGGCGTTTCACAGTTGAGTTTAAAAAATATATAGAAATAAAATTAAAAAAATGCACGCGTACGCATTTATTGTGTTTGGACTTTAAAAATAAGGTATAATAAAGAAGAATCGATTCGCGATCGCTTCGAAAAGCTAGTCTGGTAGGTTTGTAGAGTCGTTCTCCATTGGCCAAAACCTGTCTGTCCGTTGCCGCTTTTTTTACCATCATCATCATCGTCGTCGTCGTCGTCGTCGTCATCGTCTTTGTCGTCATCGACGTCAAGACTCGCTAGCAAGTTTGCAGAGACGTTTAACAAAACCAGTACAAAAAGCTCTACTAAACATTGCTATCGTTTACAATATGACGATGGCTATTATTTAATCAGGGTCTAAATAATAGTAAAAAAAAAACAATATATACAAACGAGTATTTGTTGAATGGAAAAAGAATATTATTTCATATAATCAAACCATATTATTATAACTATTTTTAAAATAAATATATAAGTAATCGTTAAAGTATGAAAATGCATATTTTGCCAGATTACCTAGTATACTAGTTATTGTTAAAGTTTTGTTTCTCATTTTTATTATTATCTACGTTAATTATTGATAAATTAGCAAGTGAGAATATTAAAATTAAATAGATAAATAACGTTTAAAATTATTTTTCATTTTATTATTTTTTTATAATAGTTATTTACATATTACTTAGATTATCTAGTGTAAAATATACTTCTTTACTTTAATAGTATCATATTAAATACAAGTGCATCGTGTGTGTTAGGACACTAGAAGTACGCATCTTTTATTATAGATAATATATTCAATTTATTAAAATTAAATTGCAAATATTATAAAAGTAACATAATTATAAGTATATATAAAATTATGCTCACAAAAAGTATCGTTATGTTCGCGTTTATAGCAGCCAGCTGTCAAAATCGTAGCAAAATTGAATTGTAAATGCTGAAATATTTTTATAGGAAAACATATAGTTATAAATTGAACGCCGAGATGACGATGATGTATATTTTGAGTTATAAAGATCACTTAATATTTTATATATATGATGACGTTAGCGTGAGAGTGTGAGTCGTTCGGCGCGCGGCGGCACTATCATTTTACATAAATGATGATTTTATATATTTAGACTTCATTCTGGAAGTATCTTAAAAATAATACAGTTTAACAATCAATAACATATAATATTTTTTATCTCAATCGTATCGATTATATTATCAGTTTTATTTTTGTTTAGAGTTCTGAATTACTTAAATTCAATATTTTTGACAAAAATTTAAATATCGTCAGCTTGAAAATATTGAAAAAATGCCGATTGAATTCCCGTCGTTTAATAAGACCATGTAAAAAAAAGTTACAAATAAAAAAAGCGATCCGAAAATCTCCATCGATAAAGAGGCATTGTCGACGGCGACACGAACGCGACTTTGTCGAAACAATGTTTTAATTCAGTACGAACGAAAAATTTAACGAAGGTCCAAATTCGACAAAGAATCGACCATAAATCGCATTCCGCGAATTTCGAACGGCGACCAAAAAAAAAAAGGGCACAATTCGAATTCGTATTACATGTAATTCGAAAACGAAGTATAAAAAAACAAACATTTAATCGTATTATTAAAAATATTTTTATAAAAATATTTTTTCGATTAAAAATATTTTTAAATCATTTTATATAACATATTTATTCCTTACAAATATAAAATAGAAATCAGAATCGAGTTCCGTTGAATACTTATATCTTATTTTGTAAAAACGACTATTAGTTCGAAAATATAAGTAAATGTCAATATGTGAAAGTATTAATGAAAAACTAAAAAAAATAAAATAAATATATTATTTATTTTTTTTATATCAAATATTAAAAAAATACGTATATACAGTAGTCATAATAAAATAGATTTGAATTACAATTGCGCCGGGTCTAAACGATGTCGTTATTAATTTATTTTAAATTTATAAAATATAATACAAAAAAGAGCGGGAACTCAAATTAATTAATCGATTCTTGGCGCAATTAAAGTCGTATAAAAATTCAATCGAAATCCACGTCCGCAATACGTTTAATGGTGATTTTAATCGTTCCCGGATATTTCTAAAAACGATATTGAATATTTATTTTTTTTCTTATTCGAAATACATTTAACCCGCATCTAAATTCGATATCGACAAAAACTTTTACATGTGTTCATCAAAATATTTCACTTATATGGTCTAATCGCATGCTGATTAAAAACTGTAATTTTTTGTGAAGTTTCAAACGATTTTCGGTCCAATTTTAAAGGCAACTTAACACAGATCAAAACTTATAAATCAATGATGGAAGCTCTTGGTACAAATTATAATATAATATAAACCCTAAATTTGTTTCGAATTCTTCGCATAAAACGAGCAATATAAATTGAAATTTTACAATATGTAAAATATAACAAGATCAAACGGGTTCACAAAAGATGGTTTCCATGGTGCAGTCAGTTCATATCCTCGAAAGGATATTAAAATACCGTGCAGTTAAAACGATATGCAGATTTAAACGAACGCCTCGGTAAGGATTTTTACTTCGCCGGCATCACGCAAGTATGGCAGACAACGACTTCAATAACAACAACAACAATCGCAAAATCTTCACAGCCAAACAATAGTCCAACAAAACATGAATATGAATTGATGAATGGCACGACAGAGCACCCACACCCACTTCGAAAAGGTGAGTCCTACATAAATCTTTGTGATTTGCTTCGATGCTAGTGGACAAAAAAAATATTAATTTATATATAAATAATTTCGATTCTATATCCGTGTTTATATGACCTGGAATATTCGCATATAAAAAAATGCAGGTACTTAAAAAAACTCAATATCAAAAGAAAAATTACATAGTTTTATATCCACTAAAGATAAATAATCGAAAATGAAAATAATTTTCAAAAAAATATTAAAATTTATATCAGATTAAATAAATGTCGATTAGTGAAAAGAATAAGAACCGCTTTTTAATTTCGGTTATAGGAATTTATTGCATCATTATCTCTTAATAACATTTTTTACAAATTATAAGGCTATAAATATTACGATTTTCAAAAATAAAAGATATTACAAATAATAATTAATTCAGAAAAAAAACATTCAAATTAAACTATTTTTATAAAATAATTTTTGATTTTTACAAATTTTTAATTACGTTTTTTTAATATCAATGATTCAAAAAATACGGATATTTGATTAAGATTCGCCATTTTCAATCAATTCGAGTGCCTAAATATATTATATATGCATAAAAATTAAAATATTAATCACAAAAAAATCGAAAATACGATAATAAAAAAATATCGATATAATTTTTCTAATAAAGTAATATAAAAAAATAACATTATATTTCTTATTTAACATAATCACTCTTTAATAGATTTTCTTTCAGTATATAGAACTTAACGATTATTAAAAAAAAAAAAAGATTGAGAATCGATTTAAACAAGATCAACAACGAAGGGTTATAATTTGCCTTTCAAAGAACGCTACAGCTTGAATTGATCCAGTTTTTTTTCATTTTGCAAAAAGTTCCATATTCAATGTCGACAATAATCCGTCAACTAGTTTTTTTTGCCAGCGTGTACTGAAAAATCAAACTGTGAGTCGCGAGATTGTCCCTTAAAAAACGGACCGTGAGAAATTGCACAAGTACTAGTCGTATTCTTTATAATTATTACGAGTGTTCCCCTTAATAAAATGCCACGCATAATTTATCTATTTAAAACGACTGTTGCGTGCCCCCCTTTTTTATTGTTTTAATCGTTTTTATCGGGATCAAAAATATATATATTTAAAAAAAATCTAGGTTTTATTAAAAAGAAGAATGATTTCATTAATATTTGAGGTAAATTGAATGTACGGTTTTATTTATCACTAATTATCATCTTTATAGTTGCATGATTTTTTATTTGTGCGATTCGAAAATATCGTTTTTTAATAATAAAGATGATAATAATTAAAATTTCGATAATCTAAATTCGAAGAAAAATAACGTACTTAACCATTTAAAAAACACAAAATTAATTAAATATTTATTATATAAAACATATTAAAATTTAATCATTTTTAGTTGGGAAAGTATTGTTTAAAAAAAATAATTTAATTAGTGTGAATCTCTTTTTCGATTAAGTATTAATTTTGTAATTAAATTCGATTGACCGATTAGATCCGTATTAAAAATTATTATTGTAAAAATATGTTAAATAAAATGAGAAATTATATAAAATATTATTGTCACAATTTTATACATAATTCGTAAACTTTCCAAAAAATATACACTTCCGAAATTTGTCTAATTAATAATCGTAAATATTTCACAATAAAAAAATATACAAAATATAAAAATAAAATGACGTCTTTCGAAAATGGCGATCAATAAATTTATATTGTATTTTTTAATTTCTTCGTTTATCGATTCGATTATCCATTAATTTTTATCGTTTATTCGGACAAATCAATTTCGAGATAAGCGAAATGAAATAAAAATAATAATTGGTTAAATGAAATATTTCAATAATGCAATCGTAAAACAATTTGTTTTCAAATTAACAATATTGATACAATGGATTCCGAATTTATATAATTTTAAAATATTTTTATAAATATAAATTCCAGATAAATTTTATTTTTTTCGTAATGAATCTGATATATTAAATAATATAATATATTATAAACATAAATATGTAACAATAATTATAAGCGACACATTTTTTTGAACAAACAAATCACAATTTTCACTTCAAAAATTAACTTATAAATACAAAATCAACTGCTTTTAGATACTAATAATGCTATTAAATAATAAATTTGATTTAGATTTCAATTCTCAAAACGTCAAATTAATGTCATACTCAACAGTTTTCTATTATATTTCAATAGATAAACCCTACAAAATTTAAACATTGCTTTAATAAATATTTTGATCGAATTGTTTTCTGTTTATGAGAATAAATATAAGAAAAATATAAAAATACTCACATAAAACAAAAAAAATCGACGATTTTCCAATACAAATGTCGTTTATTATCCGTTAAATATTTAAAGCACATCAGCAAAAAATCCACACAAACTTTATTCACTTCACTTTCACCAAGAATTAAATTCGAACTGCAATTTAATATTTTATATTAAATATTTTTAATGTGTAATATATATATATATATATATATATATATATATATATATATATATATATATATAAGATGTACATTTTTACCATATACTTTATATGAGCGCATATAAGATTTAAATAATCGATTATAATTATGTACCGTGTAAAAATAATTAATCAATCAATTGCGCCAATAGGGAAATTTGCACGTTTACATATCGGTCGGCAATTATTAGAATTTTAATAGATTTATTTTGTACGTATCGTAAATAATTATCGTAATAAAATTTAATTGTTTCTGTCGTCGCTTAAAATCAATCTTAATAAAATGGAATTTTAAACGTGTATTAAACATTCTAAACGCGTCTATTAGATTCAGCAGAAGCTTTAAAAATCGGCAATTAAAATGGCGATTAGAATCCGGATTGTTTTTATCTATTTTCCAATTTCAATTTCGACTGTATTTTATTTAAATTTTACTATGAAAATAAATATTTTTAATACAGTTAACGCGAAATAAAATTAATATCAAACACATAATAATTAAAATATTTAATAATATAAATTAATGAACAATATTTGCGTCTAATTTAAAAATTATATATTACATGCACACACACACACACACACATACAATATTATCATTGCACAAACATGAAAGTATTTCCTCTGTTAAAATACAAAACATGATAATGACATGCAGGAATGTTACACGTCGTTGATTCTGCGTTATTTTAACTTTATTTTTTTATATATATATTTTTCTATTTTATTTCTATTTTTGTGTCCATTTTTTATTACATTTTCCAATAACAAACGCTTCCATCCGCGACGATTTCGAAACCGAAATTGATATAATCAAAACTTCCGATCATCATACAGACAATGATCAAAAAAAAAAATATTATATATATATATATATATATATATATATATATATATATATATATATATATATATATATATAACATAAATCGCTAAATAACATTTTAAAATATTATATAGTATATTTGTAATGTGTAACGTTAATCAGTAATACACATTATTCTTTATGTTTAAATTTCGTCGAAATAATTTAAAAAATAATAATATACACCTATAAAATATAAATTCTTTTTTGTTATTGATATTGATGTATATTTTATATTTTCGTTTTATATACCGTAAAACAAACTGCGGTTAAAACCGCAAAACCAAAATCGTTCAAAGAGCAATAAGCTTTTTCTATTATTACATCAAATTGAACGTTTCAGTCAGTAATGGCGACTATAATAACAATAATATACTTATAATATAAAATTGTATTTTTGTAATACTTTTGTTGCATTTATAATATATATATATATATATATATATATATATATATATATATATATATATATATATATATATATTAAAAATATAGAAATAAAAAATGCAGCAATATATATATATGCGTATGTATGTGTGTGTGTGTACACCATTTAAAATTTAAATAATTTACGACTCCCATCTGTATTATAAGTTATCGAAATATCGTAAATATATAAAACACACCGAATCATTGACAATAAATAATTAAACATCAGATTAATAATAAAAACACAAATTTTCACAAGTTTCGGTGCGAATGTATGCACAACACTACTAACCCACCCGCTATGAAATTCTTTTTTATTTCGCCTTAACGCCGTTATAAACCGGAAGTCGAACGATCGATAACGAATCACCGGCGTATATATATATATATATATATATATATATGCGACGTTTACAACTGAACTTTTGCACTTTTGAAACGCGATTTTTCGCGGTTTTTTTTTCAAACGCGAAACCGTCGCGCGACAGGTGCGCACCGAACGCGCGCCGCCATCTTCTGCGAGACACACTCTGCTTCTCCGCTTCGAAAGCGAGACTGCAGTGTTTCTCAAACTGTTGCACGTCATCGACATTCGTACAGTACTCTACTTTCATTTATTCCTAACTTAAAATTAAAAAACGTACACTTGTTATATTCTTTAATTTCTTTTGCAAATTTTGCAATAAATAAGTATATCAAACTTTATTTGAGAATAAATATAGATATAAATATTACTTAATGTATGGCGAAAATAATGTTTTCATTTTCATTTCATTTAAATTTTCAATCCAAACTTCTCCTTTTATATTAAAATTCAAAGAAAAACTTAAAAATGTTCAAGTCACATTAATCTACAATAAACAGCAGGTGTAAATTGTGACCTTTCTTCAAATTGTATAAAACATATAATTTGCATGCACAATTATAATATACCACAAAAATATCAACGTATTTACCATACATTCAAACTACCCCTTAAATCACTTAAACGTTTTCAATGAAACAATTATCATATTCAATATAATTAAATAATAAATATAATTAAATGTTTAAAGTATTTCAAATTAATATTTGAAATATTATTTGTGTATATGACAATCTTTAACCAATCTTTAATGGTTGTATGTAGAACAAAAAGATCTTAAACCATCGCGACATAATATGTAATATATCTTCAATATTCTTTATTACGAAGTAGATAGTATAAATAATTTCTAGTTTCTTTTTAAACTAGACAAAAAATTCTTGATATGGAAAACTAGGAAGATACTTTGTTGTGGATATAATAAGAAGCAATAAAACAGACATAATAATAATGAACACATTTATAAATATATTTTATAAATTCGAACACTTATATACAGTAAAAAAACAAAAATAAGAAAATTATTAAATGGATGAAAAATTACATTAGTTTATTTTTACACTTAAAAAATCGCTACCTTCTATTTCATTTACATATATTGATATAAACAGTTATATATTAAAAATATTTTTTCTTGAAAAAAAGAAAAATTTTAAAACTCCTTGAAGATGCATTTAAGACAACCAGTTGGAAACAAATTCGTGTAAATATTTGAAAGCTAATTCTGTGTCATCTAATGATTTGTTTCTATTGTTGTTTAACGCCATCAAAGTAAATAATAAATTACGTTTTTTACTATTGATGACTGAAGTAATAGTAGAACGATATTTCACATGCAAATTTAGAATATTACTACATTTAAACACCAATTCCTTGATCTGTTCGGAGGTGATGAGCTTCAATATGTTTGCATGTAACTTATTTAAAACGTATAAATATGTTTTCACATCACTAATATTCATAGAATTTAATTTACTCGATAAATTTGTAAGTAAAAATAAAATTTCCGTCTGTAAAGCGTCACTTATTTTAAAGCACTTTCCACCGATAAAAAAATTAAAAAGATCATTTTCATGGCCATGTAATATTTTTGTTGACGACTCAAGTATTAAAGCGTTTACAATAATATCTACTAAGTGCACCATTTTTGAAATAAGCTCTTTATCGTCGTTTGCGTTTTTAAATACGCCATTTAACCAAGACAAAAGACCATAACTCTCGATTAAAATTTTGGTGGCTTTTGGTATGTGCACTGTCGCATTTAATATGTCCAAAATTAAACCCTTTATATTTGAATCCGCAAGATTACAAGAATAAAAATCAAATAATATTTTAAACGCCACACTTTTTAAGAGAACCTTCACATCGTCGAATGTTTTTATACCATCTCGAAGCACTTTTAATATCCAAACACGTCTTTCCATATATGAAATATCAGTGCTATGAAACAAATCCAAAAAATCGGGTATCACAGAAAAATTAATAAAACTTTTCAAAATGGCGAAATTATTTATAGGTTTAAATAGAGGATCTAATGGATTCGTCATAACCAATGCAGCTCTTGCCAAATAAAGAGCACAAATGGCTGGTAGCTTCGGACATATAGATATTTGTGTGTCTTCTTTATTGAAATCAATACTAGACATTATTGTGTCTAAAAATTTAATCCACAACATCTTATCGTTTTTATAAAACCTAAAAAACAAAATTAAATAAATATAAAATTAAGAAATTCTTTAATCGTATTATTTTAGTAATAATAAAATATACTCACATTTCAGATTCCAACTGAGTATAGAATCTATATAAAACACTAAAGGCTGCAGAGCGCATCATTGAACAGTCTGATGATAAAGCCATTAACGGTATTGCAAGTATACCACATCTTAATATTCTATGACAAATCACAGCAGATCCAGGAGCCACGACATAATTCAATAAAGGTAATACAAACGCAGGATTGTATATATCTTCGTTTTCATCGGCAAACGAAAAATTTTCGAAATCTTCTTTCATTAAAGAATAAAAAACATTTTCATACTTTGAAAACTTAAATTTCAAATCAAGATATTTTTCTATTGATAATCCGTTTACGTTCGTTTTAGGCTTTTTCTCATAAAATATCGTCTTTTCTATAACTTCAATTAAATTATCATAAAATAAATTTTCGAAAAAGAAATTGTTAAATCGTTCAGTTCCATTAAAATTCAATTTCGTACTCGTTGGAAAAAGTTGAATAGTTTTCTCAATCGTTTCTTTATCCAAAAGATTCAATACATGATTAACAGTAGGATTACTCCACAGCGATTGTTTTTTACGGGTGGTCTTCAAAGCGAAATAATTTCCACCAATTTCACCCCATAAATAAGGTCTATATTCGGTCAAAGAATGACCATTGCATTCGTATAAATTTAATAATTTTAATAAAATTCTATCGGCAATATGTCGTGTCGCCTGGAACGAACTTAAATAAACGGGAATATGTGACGCCTTCATAACGCTCTTATTTTTTGATATTAGTACCAATAACAAACGTAATACATGAGTTTTAATAACACTGTGTTGATTATTTAACATTATATTAAGAAATTCTGAATGAGAAGTTAGCATATCAAACATATCGATTATATCGGAATGATCTTCGGAATATAGAAAAATAATTAATTTGCATACACTCTCTACTAACATTGCACATTTATCTGGCACATCTTTTTTAATAAGAGCTTTCAGAGAGAGTTTATAAAAATTTTGCCATATGGGATTTTTTGTAATATTTTCAAATTGGACATCTTTAACATTTGTTCTATCATAATCACATACTAATATTAAATTATTAATAACCGACGATAGCTTGATTGCTCTATCATCTTGTAATGATTCTCGTTTCAAAGCCAACACAGAGAGTTGAAGTGTTGTTAATAGAAAATTTTCAAATTTTGCCAAATTCACATTAGTTCTATCGTGGAACGAATACTTCAAAAATATAGCTTCCATTATATTCATATGAAAAATTTCCATAGTATCAAATTTATGAATTTTATTCAGAACACTTTCGCAGTCTTTTACATCCATACAATAGTAGATCAAATTGACTATCATATCAACGTTATCTATGTAAATTTGCGATGCTTTTTGAGGTTTCTCGATAATCTTCATAATATTTGGCTTATAAAAATTATAAATATTATTTAATGTTTCAACAGAATATCTAAATTTTGCAATTTTAAATGCGGTCAACGTTAATGGAACAATTAACTCCCGTTTATTCAAATGATCCTCTAACATTACAAGCTTAACAAACTTCGACAACAAGTTAGTATTACATCGTAGTAAAATGCATGCTAATTTCGAAGTGTATTTACTAATAAGTTTTGCATTAAACATTGCTTCGAACACAGTGCTTGGAATATTATTTATAATTGTGGAATTATCACACAAATATTCATAAATTCTCTGTTCTAAATCGGAAACATTTATTACCGAAGTTGATTCCGAAATTATTTTCGAATATAAGATCGTCACATCAATAATAGTTTGATCGGGCGCTGAAATTTTATTGTCATTAAATATGTTCAATATATGACATATAATATAAATCCACGATGAAGCTTCATTTGCATCTGTTTGCATTGCAGATATATCCATCTTTAAAATATCAGATAATAAAGGCAAAACATCGTTAACGTCTAATGTTAACACTGATAAAACTCTTTCGATATTATAAAATTTAATTCCTTTTCCAAATCGTAGTTGCGTAGTAAAATACAAATATATTTTATGTTTATATGGTTTATATATAAAGTCGATTATTCGTTTTTCAACAGATATTTTATTACAAAATTCGACAACGTTCAACGTAAATTTCGTTAAGAAGTTTATTTCCTTTTCGAATGGATCAAAACTGCACAAAAGCTTATCGTTTCCGAAACATCGTTTGATTAAATTTTCATATAATTCATTAGTACAAGATTTATATTGTAAACTAACATCCAATATCCCAAATAATGCTTTCTCGGCTTTGGATAGTTTATTTTCATCTAATATATCCAAATTATTTTGCTTTATCACATAAAACAACACTAAATTAAATAAAATAGTCAATTCAGATTGCTTTGTCAGTGTTTTATCACAAAAATATAAAGAATCATTTGTTTCAATTGTGTTTTCTGAAATTTCCTGCGATACTTTCACATTTAACAAATCCATAATATCAATATCGACATCTTTCAAAAGAGCAAAACTTATTTTATAAATAGGATTATTTTTACCAAAAATATTTTTACTGATTGGAACTGGATTATCCTTCCAATTAAATATATAATTGTTAATTTCTATGTCATTTTGAAAATTCTTTAAAAGATTCAAATATCTATCTAAATCATCTTGAAAATAAAGTAAGCATATTATAAATTGACATGTTAAGTCTTTAATGCAAGCATAATTTTCCAATAAACGTGGAAAGTTTTTTAAAAGTCCATATGTAAAAAATGTAAATGATAACCGATCTTCTATGAAATAAATGTCTTCAGAACGATTATCATAACTTTCAATATTATTGAATATAACATCAAAATTATCATTAGCCTTCGAATCCATATCACTTGCAATTGGAACAAGTTTACACATTTTTTTTTTATACTTGTGATCATTACTAATTAATATTTCCAGTAATGTTATCATCATAGATGGAATACTATCTTTATATTTTTCAGAAAGAGAATACAATACATAAAGAAGGATATTGATCTCAAATTTGTTTCCTTGAAAAATACCAGATGTATCTAAAATATCGCTCAAAATTCCAAACGCATCATCTGCCAATTTTATATCACCAGAAATTAGAACTTCAAACATTGCAGGAAGAATTTCTTTAAAAAGCGGTTTATCAGGTGTAAGTGCATACTTATCAGCACATAATAAAAATTTTGTGGCTTTCAATTTCAAATCAATTTTATTAATGTCATCCAAAAATTCAATTTTTTCTAGTAATCTTTTAATATCCAAAGCAGTTAAAACGGGATCGAACAAATTTGGAACAATGTCATTATATGATAACAGAAGATCCAGTATATAAGTCAACAAATTACTTTGTAACGATATTTCTTCAGCGTCTTGAATTTCTTTTCCGGCACTCAATTTATCCAAAATATTATGAAGCATAGTAATGAGTAAATTTACAGATGGAAAAATTTTTGGAAATTCTTCTTCCAAACGTGTTTTTAAACCTATCTTAATTCTTTTCGCTAATAAATCTGATTCAGAAATATTTAAATAATTCTGTAAACATTTTATAATCGATTGCAATAAAACAATAACTTCTTTTTTCAATAAATCTTCTTTAGATCGTAAAATTGTCGAACATGTTTTTAAAATGGACACTGGTAAATATATATATTTTATATGATTTATCAAATTAGTTGCATCTAAATCGCTTGCCATCATTATACATCTAGAATCGACAGAATTAAATACACGTTTAATAAAATTTATAGTTTTAAAACATTGATCAGAATTCTTGTCATCAAATGAAACATCTATAATATTTCTAATAGGTTTATAAAAGTCAGGACATTGATGTAAAATTTTTGTAAGACATCTTCCTGCATTTTCATTGTTCCACGGTGCTTGCAATATTTCTATGGCTTTCCATAAATATCTGTTTTTAGGAGTTTCACCAAGTCCTAAAGATTTATCGACAAAATACATTCCAAATCTATGAGATGTGAAAAGTATAAATAAAACTTCATCGACCAATATAGCAATTTTGTTTTTTTCATCCACCATTTTATCTTGATCCCTCGATATATGTTTTCCCCAATTGAATAAATTGAAAATATAAGATAATACTTGATGATGAAATGTTTGCATTTTTAATGTTTTGGAAATTGTTCCATTTTCTAAAATAGACGTCTTTATTAATTGTAAAACTGTTAAAACTATCTCCGAACTATCTTTTACAAGATCCGGTATGATCAAAGCTAATAAGCCTTGTTTACTTAAAAACGTTTTAACTAACGTTGAGTTACCATCTATTAAAAACGACATAAGAAATTTTATAAAATTAGTGCGAACATCGTCTTTCGCCTTTGTACTTTCACGTTGAAGCAAATGTCCTAATAGTTTAGGTTGAAGAGATAATTGATTTAATATTGTTAAACCAAGCTCTGGATTTACAGTAACAATTGAAGTAAGCAATTTTAGAGTTATAATTTGTTGCTTAGAAGTAGACTTATCATTTAACATCGATTCAATCATTGGTGTATAAGAACTTAAAAAATATCGACATGCATCTTCCAGTGACTGCAAAAGATGTGGAACTGATGATTGAATTTTTGTTACAATCATATAAAATATATTAAACACAGAAGTAACTAAAACTAAATCTTTATGACTTTGGCCTTCCAGTTGTTTTATTATCTCACCAGGACTACCGCCAGACTCTAAATACTTTTTTATGTAATCTACTGATCCATCTGAATTCATGCACACATTTAGGAACTGTGTTAAACCTAAAACATATAAATGTAACACGTTAAATGCGTTTTATAACATAAACCAATACCTAAATTTAGAAAGAATTTTTTTATGAATTACTTGCACATTTATTCATGATTAAATGATAAACTGTTTTTAGGTTGAGAAAAAAGTATTAAAAAATTTTTATTACTAGATGGTCTTGTTAACAATAATTAACGTGTTTGTTCAGTGAATTTCACTAATGCTGTCAGGTTAAATTAAAGTGAATATAAGTAAAATTCCCAAAAAAAAAACATATTTTTACTAAGAAAAATGTAAAAACTGCAAAAGTCTAGAAAAAAAATGATGTTCATGGACATGGTAAAATCTTATAAAAATTCAAAGACAAACACATATCGATAACAAGCTTGGCTGGAAATTTTGGTATATGCACAACATAGAATAATCTCATACCCTCTGGCTATTTGCTAAGATATTTTCAAAATCACTTGATAGCCTAAAGTTGGCAATAAAAAAACTGAAAATCTAATTTTAAAAAATATATAATTACGTCCAATGCATACTTAATAAAGTTTGTTATGAAAACGAGAACCTATTAATTAAATTGTGGTTGAAAATATTCAATACCTTTTCCTCAACATAATATTATCTTGGACTTAATTCCCATGTGAAAAACCGCATAAATTTAGTCCACGAAGAACTAAGAATCCGATTAAAATTGAATGATCTACAATTTGCATTTAACTTACTTGAGAGACGTTTTGACACAACATTAAGATCTTTTCTAAAATGTTTCACGTCAAATCCGGGTAATGACTTTGTTTTTGTTTCACTGTCATTTTTCTGGTCCTTTTCTTCCTTACTTTTCTTAGAATAATCTTCATTTGAAATATAGTCATCCTTTTTATCATCTTCCTCTTGATATTTTCGTTTTTTACTATTTTTAATAATCATTTTAAGTCCACGCGATATTCACGTGCATAACATAAACATAACCTTATATTAAACTGAACTGTCTAGTTTACGTTTTGAGCATAATAGCGTGATTTTTGGTTTGGTTAGTATGAAAAATATATTTAGAGCACTCAAACATTTTATCTATAATATGACAAAATATTACTTTTAACTTTATCAGAAACAATTGAAAGCATTTTCTAATTTTAAGAAATTCATAAAATAATTTATTTTAAAAATCATGGTTGTTTAATTTTTTTGAAAGTGTACTTCATAGAAATTTTTATAAATTATAAGATAATACTAATTTAAAAAACATTTAGTATATAATAAAAACAATAGAGTATTGAATATTTGATTTTTTATTTCGTAATTTATAATATAATATATCTGTTTATCATATAGTGAAAATATGTATTTAAAAATTACTATATATAAGTAATATTTTAGGTGAAATAAAATATATAATTTTTTTAAATTCTTTATATTAAAAACATTAAATAGATTTTTCTTAATTTTTTGAAATATTTATATTTATATTTTTATTATAAAATATTAATTCTCTTTTTTACAATCAATTTTATTTTTAATTTTTGTTATACGTTGTAATAATAATTCACCAACATTAATATCTTGATCTAAATCTGAAAAAAATATTAATTGTTAAAATTACTTTAAAAGTACACAAAAATATAAAAAAAAATAACTTACTATCAAAATACACTAATTCACATATATTTTTATATTCTATATTTGTGCTAAGTAAATGTTTTAAAGTAGAATAGAACTGTAATATTATTTCATCTCTGTTCTGTCGATATCTCTCTGTAAGTCAATTATATTATAAGAAAAAAATATAAAATTAAATAATTCTCAGCTAACTTAATAATACCTTGATGTGTTCCATCATGTTTAATAGTTTCATATAAAGTTAGAAGTGGTGTTGCACATTCAGCTACAACATAAATTGGTTGTTTTTGATTTTTAACGTGTATTTTATAAACTGAATTCTTATAAATTCTTGATTTCACTCCAGCTCTGCTTCTTTCAATTGATTCTAACGTCTGTAATCATTTACTCGTTATAATAAAATAAAATACCCTATATTCTTTCAACAAATATTACCTTGGCAGCTTCTAAAGAAACATCTGTTCCTTTAGAAATTTCGCTCAGATCAGGAGGGCAATAAAGAGATCTTGGAATCAACAAAAATAACTTTTTTGAACCAAATTTTATATTCTCTGTACTTTCGTATATATCCATCAATTCTTTAATACCGTAATTCTGATCTCCCTTATCTGGTAACACAATATTGAGATAACCATAAAAGAAACTGTAAGCCATACCGGAACCATAATCAAGTCCATTTGAATTTTCTATCCAAAGACTCTTCATATAAGTACTGTCACTCTATAAAATAAAACAAAATAAATTCATGTCGAATACAAATTTGTTATTAATATTCATCAAGATAGATTTGAACATACAAAATTGACCACTCTTATGAATATATATCCACAAATTGTTGGCAGAGCAAATCGCAAATTCATAAGTGAACTTTGCATGCCTAAACATGAAACCAAAAATACAATTCCAAAAAAAGAATACAAGGAATATGTATTAAAATCCCATATTTGGCTCCAAATTTTTCGAGAAATAGTATCTCCATTTTTCAAACTCCTATCATATTCTATAATTTGAGAAATTCTTAAGATTATTTCTGCAAACATGCACCACGATGAGAATCTTACTAAAAAAATATGCTTATATTCCTATATGCATTCAATAAATGTGAAATAAACTTTCAAATGTAAATAATTTGTGTGTAAGATGATCAATGTTTTAATACTTACAGAATTCAATAAATGTATTTAAAACACCTAGACAAGCTGAAACAATAATATATTTATAATACTCACAAGCGAAGAATTAGAATAGTCTATTAAAACTAAAAATAAAAATACCACTAGTAATAATTATTAATACTCCGAAAGCGTATAAACTATAATTTATAGGTTTTTTCTTTAAGAAATTGTTACGTGGAGACATTGCGATTAAAAAAAAACAATCAACTCAACGTAATACTTGATATATTATGATATATATATATATATATATATATATATATATATATATATATATATATATATATATATATATATATATATATATATATATATACATATATTCTTATCATAATTATTCATATCAATTTTATAGATAAAGATTATCTGAAAAAGTTTTTTTTTTCACAAATTCACACGTATTGGCATAATGGTATTCCTTACCATTACAACATACAAAATTACACATAAATACTTTTATTACAAATATTTTGCCAAATTATATATTTTTTCAATGCTTACAATTATGGTAATAAAATTTGTTTACAAAAACACTAATGGATTAAAAAATAATTTTCCCTTTGTTCTACACAATTAGATTTTTTGTTACATCTTCATTTTTATGCAATTAAACATTTGAAAGTTTTGTATTTTTAAATTTCATGTTTTGTAATTAAAGCCATAAAATACTTTTTTTCATAATGAAAATAAATTTATTTAAACACAACTTGCAAAAACATTTTTCTCAAAATAAGCGATAAGAATTATTTTTTATAAGATTTTACATTGTAATTATTAAACAAGTAAAAAATAAACACAAATGGATTGAAACAAATTAATCAAAATTTACAAATGCGGAATAAACCTTCATTTCCTAAAAAATTCTATTTTTTATACCACAATATGGAAAAAAGTTTAGTGCTCCGAGTTTTATTATTCATTTAAAATTAAAAAAATATTTTTTATACAACAAAAAAATGATATACATCAAAAAATATTGATAAATATGAGCCAAAAGTTCATGTAGTAAGCTCGAAAAAGTAAAATGAATAAAATTCTTCAATGAAAATTTAATGAAATATAATTTCAGTTTTTTTTATTTTAATGTTTAAAATTCACTAAATAAATAAAAGAAAGATTTTTAAAATATGTTTCTATATACCAACATACATAGTATATAATTAATCAAATTTTAATACTGTAAATATAATTTTTTTTCATGCTAATTCAAAATAAAATTTTTATTACTATACTTTAAATCATATTATATTAAAAAAAAATGAAATGGATAGTCTACAAAATAAATCGTACTCATTTTATTAATTGAAAATGAAAAGTGCATAATATAAATATTTAGAGTTTATATGCGAAAATTTATGCATAATAAAAAAAATAAAAAATCGAAAACCATCGGTGCGCGTGCCGATTTGACCTTCACTGATTGACGCACGCAACTGTAATTTCTCCCTTTCACCTGATCACGTGGTGCCCACTTTATGTGAGGGTGGGGGGAGGGTTATATATATATATATATATATATATATATATATATATATATATATATATATATATATATATATATATATATATATATATATATATATATATATATATATATATATATATCGAGGGATGAAAAAATAGAGTAGGGCCGAGCAGGCGCACATTCGACGACATGGACGCTTAACATTTTTAAATAGACGCAATTAGAAACGAGCCGTTTAAGAAAAAAAACTAAGAAAAAACAATCGCTGAAAATAAAGCGCATGACAAAAACTATGTGTGCAATTCGGATGCTCCGATTTTGTCTTTGTTCGTATTATTAGTAGCACAAAGGAAACACTTAAAACTATTATTAGCTTGAATCACAGATGATTATTTTTCAAAAAAAAAACTACTTACTGGCTTTGTGTGTGATTCTGGTTCATTTCGAAAATCATCATCTTCTCATAATAGTACAACCATTATGATTTGCAAAAACGGACAATATTATCTTACTTAATGGCGCTCACTACTTTCAGATTTTTTTAAATATACACAATGATTATTATTTCAATATAAAAAAATAAATTATATACATTTGAAGACATTTTTTATATATCATATTATATACTTTAACATATCTAAAATTATTAAAAAAAAACAAATACAATTATTGTCTTTAGTTTAATATCCTTTCATAAAATTTTAAAAATATTCCATATTAAACATATGAATTGAATACATTTTCATGTCTTCACTTACGTTAATTTAGATACAAATAGATTTATATTATAATCGACGTATTAAATTTTATCATATAAATTAGGATTGCAAAAAGTGTTGACATTGAACTGGAATTTGCAAATTAATATTCTAAATGCATTGCGTAAACTTGATTTCAATACACGTATACAATTCAAGGGAGAATATAACGTTATCTTTCAGTATTCTCATTAGAAAAAAATTGAAACTATACAATCCAAAATATCAAATAAAATAAATCTCTAATTAATATTTAAACTGCATTATTTTTTTATATTCGAAACAGTTCCCGTTATTTCGCGACATATAAAAAAATTAAAAGTGTTAAATATATTTATTACTGGTTCGTTGAATGTCTATAGCGTAAATAATATGTATAAAACCATCTAATCATGAAAAATAATAAATAATTATATAACTTGATATACGGTATTATATACATATAAGAAAAAACAGTTAAGAAACAAATAATTATTCGTATAGTTGGTCGTTATTGAATAAATGTTGATTATCGCTAATCGCCAGCGCTATAGAGGAGGGGAATTATTTAGGGTCATATTTACCCCTAGATATGTCAGTATGATTTTTGGCGCGTTCGGCGTGGTTTCGTCCGGTAATTAATGTCGTGTCAAAATATTCTCTTGACATGTCATATAAACGATTTTTAATTATAGTGTATATATATATATATATATAATAAATTAAAATTAAATATAACGCGTTCGTTTTTATTCCGATTAATTCCAATTTGATTCATATTTACGTAAACGTTGTGCGTTTGAAAGTCGTTTGTTTATCGATTTAAAAATTGTATTTCGCGACCATTATCGATGATTAATCGATTTTCTTCAGTACGATTAAAAATAATATATTTTTATATATATTTTGTTCGTCGTTTTATACTATATTATTCTCGTGGCAAATTATTATTAAGATAAATATCTATAAATAAATAAATATATATATATATATATATATATATATATATATATATATATATATATATATATGAAAATATAAAAAAAAGTTTAGTGTCTCGTTTTGGGAAGTGGTCGTTTCTCGCTGGCCATAAACAAAATGTAAAAATATGCAGACGTGACGTGTAAATTTTGTTTTTGTCTCGGTTATAAACTTGTAAAAATATGCCGCGATTTAAAATTTCAATGATTTTTTTTCGTTGAAATGGGTCAAAAAATAAAAAAAAAACATCTTGCAACGTCTCGGAAATGTTAACAATTTACACGTCTATCAAGAAAAAAAAATGGATGCCAAAAAATATCGAGCGTTTCTTTAGATTTGAAACAAAACGCGTAACGGTTTCTTTATTATTATAATTTATTATCAAAATTAAACACAAAAATGGAGGCGTGAACATATTTTTAAATTATAAATTGTCTTAAAAATATATACAACAATAATGTTTGGTATGTATTATACATACACACACATAATATCAATAAAAATCAAAATTATCACTTATTATTATAATATTAGTATAACGATAAAAAAAAACTTCTAATATATATATATATATATTTTTTTTTTCTTTGCTTGAGTGTACTATATAAAAAATAATATTTGTATTCAGACTTTTAATAAATATAAAAATAACTTGAAAAAAATATCAATTCTCATTGTAAACAAATTTATTTTATCTCTCTTTGCATTCGTATTTATAATAAGCAAAACAAATAACAGTTTTGCCTCAGAAGCAAAATGTAAAGAACGCCATTTAATAATTTAATTTACATATGATATATAAGGATAAAATCGTGCATTAAAAATATTCTGACGCATGTAAAAATGAAAACTAAATACATAAACGATCGATTTTTTTTTAAATAATATTTTTACTTCAAAATTTAAAAGTATAGAGAATTGAAATATTATTATTTTGAACTTTAAGCAAATTTTGATTTAATAATTAATTTTAGGGAGTTTGATTTGTGGACATTTTTTTGTTATTCTATCTTATAAAATTGTAAATTTGTGAAAAATGATTGAGAAAGACATAAAACAGTTTTTTAATTCAATGTATTTATGTATGAACATCATTTTATTTAATTATCAATTACTAGAGACTAAACACTCATAATTGTTGTTAATTATACAAAATTACGAAAATAAATTGTTCTGATTAAAAAAAATCACGCATACTTTACTGGTTAAATGTTAAACGAACGGTAATAAATATTTTTTTTAAATTGAAAAAAAAAATCTTAATAAAAGTGGCTAATTAGTGCATATTTCACAATTAAAATATAGTCTGTCATTTTCAGTTATATAAAATACAATATTTATATTATTTTAGAACCCTTTTAATGAAATCATTAAATCGTATATATTTAATTTTTCAATTAAAAATAACATTCATATATTATAATTCGCTTTTAAGTTATTTCGATAGAACATAAAAAAAGAAATAATTAATAACAGCTGTCATAAAAATTCTGCCTTATTGTTTTCGTGTTCTATAACTGTAAATCAGGTGTATTAAACTCATAGCTTATTGTGGACCCCGTTAGTTTTGTGTACTAAGTTGAGGGCCGCAGTTTTCTCGTTAATTTTCAAAAGTTAACAAATTTTATATAATAAATATGCAATAAGCTGTTTTAATATTTAAACTATAATTATTTGTGGTCATAAAATAAAAAAAATCAGTTAAATTCTTAAAATCCGTTACCAATAAATATTAATAACACTCAAATTATCACATATGTATAAAATTATGTAAAAATATAACAAAATAAACGATATCGTTTTTTTTTTATAATTTTTATGTTGCGGTACCCTTTAAAAATAATTAATTTAATCTGTAAACATCTCATATTGCAATTGATTTTCATTAATTTTTTAAAAACATGCTAATTTCATGGAACGCAAAATTTATGAATTATAGCAGAATATTATAATACTCGTTAATGCGAAAATTACATACATTGCGGTAAAATTATAAAGAAGTCATTTACATTTTTTCCTTACTGAAAATTTTAAATTATCCGTAAAATAAATAAATTTACTTATGTAAAACCTTTGCAATCTGTAATTTTCATTTAAATTGATATTTCATCTACGACTTCTTAAAAAAGTATGTTAATTAACGTATTGCTAAATTAATACTATAAATTATATATATATATATATATATATATATATATATATATATATATATATATATATATATATATATACATATACTATATATAAAACACGACTTGAAATTTATATCAATTTGTTTAGAAAGCGGTTACATAACATATAATCTAAAAACATAACTATTAAAATTAACTAGTTCGTTTTTTTAAAGTATTATATAAATACTAACAACTGTTTTAATGTTGTTGTAATAATTTAAATATGAATTAAAAAATTCTAATACTAAAACATACTAAAAATATCAAATATATAGTAGATACTGCTGACTAATAAATAAATGATAAAAATCAATAGCCACTTCTATCTGTATTATTTTTTTATCTTTATGAATTTTTATATTATTTGGTCATTTTTATTATAAACTATGAAAACAAGTGCAGTGATTCCCAATCTTTATGTACAATCTATCAAACCTTCTTGGCGATTCACTTAGTATTTATTATAAAATTTACAAATAATTATCTTATTTACAGATCTGAAATTCTATCTATTTATTAATTATATGAAAATATTTTATTAAAATATTAATTTATCTAATAACCTATCTCGTCTTTTTTTTTAATTATTAATAATTGTTAAGATAAAAAATTCCACTACACAAAAAAAAGTTGAGCACGACCGCTCTAATGTTATTTCGCATATGAAATTTAAATAATTTAAAAATTCGTATCACCTGTGATTTTATAATAATATATCAACTCAAAAATATTTTATATAAGCGTGCGATAGAAATCTATCCTCATGTATGTAATAGAAAAAAACTAGTACAATAAAAAAATAAACGCGACACGAAAGTTTAAAAGTGAAGGTAAGAATAACCAGATTTTTTAGAATTCAAAACCAGAACAGTCTTGCAGTTTCTCTATCATCACCCAAATCGCATACACGCGATAAATATATTAAATATTGATGTATTGAAAAAATACTTTTAATGATAAAAGTATTTTAAGTGCGTTCCAAATAATAGTATAAGCGTTTTTTTTTTTATTTATTTATCAGGGAAAGTTCGAAGAATTATTCGTTTCTTAGAAAGTTTTAAACTAAAATTTCTCAATAATATTTAAACCAAAAAAATGGTAATCCCAAATTTGGATTATAACACAAAATTAAACGAGTCATTTTTACGGAAATACTATATTTAGTCATATCGACGTGTATAGTTTTATTTCGCGTAATCTTATATTTAGTTTAATTTTTATATTTATAAATATAATACATTATTTTTTGAATTCTATATTATTCCAATTGTGTCGATATATATATTTTGTTGATTACTCAACGGAAACCATTACAGGTATTACTAAATAAGAAAAAAAAAACTATACATAAACAACCATATGCTTCATATTAGGCGAGGGTTTCTCAAACATTTATTTTAAATTTCGAATGTAGTTTGTTATATATTGTTTTGATATTTTTTATATCCAATCTTATTAAAATAAGATGCATTTACTTCAGCAATAACTACACGCTTTGTGAAATATTTTATAAATCTTTTTGGCGTCATATAGTACATTACTTTACGCTGAATATAAATCGCGTTATCGCGGCCATAATCGAGGGGGTTGTTCGATAAATCGTGGCTTCTTTCTCAAAAGAAAAATCTTAAATGAAAATTTAGATTGGACGCCGTTATAAAACGTGGATTTTTGTGAAAATATGCGTTATAACATATAATACAATAATGCAATATAGAAAATAGGCAAATAGCAAAGCGCACGTAGATAGAAATGATTTCGGGGTTGTGTGAGTCGGCGCCATGTGGTGTTGGCGATCGTTTCGCGTCAGTCGTGACTCGCGCCGTTCCTCGCTCGAAATAAAATACGCCTCGCACGTATATATATATTTATACATATATTTTTATATAGGTATAAAATAGCGAATATGCGAAAAATCAACAACGATCGCATTGCGCACCTCGCATAAAAGCGCTCTCGGTTCCCGTTCGACACGTCAGTTTATTTTTACTGCGACGTAGCCGCGACGCGACGACCGCCTTTCTACGATCGATAACCGCAGCGGACCGCCGTTCCGACTGCGTTCCGGCGTCGTTTTCCTGTGAAAATCGCACTCTTCCCGGATTTTCCGGTTCGCATCGATCGTTTCGGACGCGGCGCGAACTCGACTCGCGCTAAAAACCGAATCGCGCGCGCCGGCCGTCACGTGACCGGCGTTTGAGGTTATGTCGTCGCGATCGATAGCTGACAGATCGACGCGCTCGCTCTTATCCCCTTAACCGGCCGCGTTCTTTCGACTTTATTTCGCCGCATCGTCGCGCTTATAACGCCGTAAAAAGTGTGCTCTAAATATAAAATTCGTTTCTTATTGATAAAATCGATATCGCGCGCTGCGTCAATCCGCAGCGAGACTGCGTGCGAATCGTGACTCGCGCGTGCATATTTTTCGATCGCATTCGACACTAATGTCGTTTTCCTTCTATAAATCGGACGATTCGTGCGGTCTGTTTCGGTCGTTCATCGCTAAAACGATCGGTCACGCGTAAACCTTCATACATGTAGGGCGGCGATTGACGTTTGCATCGCCAGTGTTGCCAGTCTCAAAAATAAATTACATCAGCTTTTAAACTTTCATTTTATACTTCGGTTCGCTAATTCGCACTTATTCGATAACGATATTTACTATTTCAGTGAAAACGTATAACAGATTTTTAATTGTGGAATGTTATAAATTTTACTCTTGAAGATATCCACGAATGACGTGTGAAATTAAAACTATTTCATTTTTCCAAATATTTTACAATAATTTAAAATATTTTAGATAGTATTAAAATTATAATTTTTATAATACCTCGTGTGATAAGTGTATAAATATTTAATTTTTGTGAGTTTATATTTTTACAATTAGTTGATATGAATATTTCTGTGACGACAACTTCAAAAATCATGCTGCGTTGCCGTAAGTATACTTATTTTTTTTTTATCTATTTTTATAGCATATTATAAAATTGAATTTTTACATCAACTCGTTTAACTTATATATACTGTTAGAAGTATCAAATATTTAATAATTTATTAAAAATTATATAATGCAAATTTCTGTTTCATGATATATATATATATACATACATACATACACAATAATATATATATATATTAATATATATATATATATATATATATATATATATATATATATATATATATATTAATTAATATATATATATATATATAATATTAATTTCTTTCTTTCTATGCTGATATACAAATATATGCAGTATATTTTATTGTCATGAGTTGTATATGTTTTAGTCTATTTATAGATATATAAATTTCTTTAAATTAAAAATCCACTATTCCAATATAAATCAATATTATTTCTACTGAATTATTAATATATTTATCAAATATTCAACACGTCAAGTGAACTTTCAAGTTTTGTCCAAAATAAACTTCAATTAGAAATTCGTAGTCAATGTAATTATTTGTATTTTTGTAATTAATATAAATCAAGTTTTTATATTTTTTCAAATTTTTAATATTATTTTTCGACTTGCCATCTGTGTTTTAACTCTATAAACAGAATAGTTGTATTTTATGACTAGAATAGTGTCTAAAGATATTTAACAATTTTAACATTTTCGCTTTTATATTGTTCTTCTTGAGATTCTATATTAGTTTTTTTTAATATTTTTCAGATTTAATTAATACATTTTTATGTTACTTTTGTTTGTTAGTATTAAAATATCGGTATTAAAGTTCGAAGTTACATATTAGTAAGAACAATGGAAAAGAAAAGATTATAATAAGATTTATAACCTATTGTAAAGTGTAAAATAAGATAAAAAAATATATTAAAACTGCTGCCGTATAGGAAAAGCTAAATGTGTCCAAATTCCAAACAATATTAAACAATTTATATTAATATCAATTCCATAGTACGGTTTATATAATCAGTCAAAGTTTTATCATTTGTGAGCGCATTGTAAAAAAAAAATAGTTGTTTATTCGTTCAGTATTCGTTTTGATATTGCATATTGCGAACAATTGCACTGTATTTCCTCTCCGTTTTTCCTATAAGTTTATTTATTCTCTATGCGAATATTTTCCAACATGTCGTTTTGGAAATATGGTATGATTTTTCTATATTTCTGTATTAATTTTATTTATTTCATTATTACATTTTAATCGTTTCCCTTATTATTTATCACTTTTAAAATTGCTGTTTTCTAAATGAAAAAATAAAATTCTGCAATTTTTTTGTTATATATATATATATATATATATATATATATATATATATATATATATATATATATATATACTAAAATGTTTGGTTAAAAACTTTTATCTTTTCCATTCATATAAAACTTTATTTATATAATTCTCTTTATTGGTATTTGTACAAAAATACTTATTTTAGATATTTTGTTATATTTCCTTATATATTTGTAAATATTCGTTATTTTCTCCCACATTCATTTTGTTTATTGATATTATTATTTCTTAACATGTTAAATGTTAAGATATACTATTATATTGTTTTTTTAATTTCAACATTAGCATAAAGGTGTGAATAAATATTTAATATACGTTAAATAACAATTCTATTGTATAATATAAATTATTGTTCTCGTCATATTTTAACTTTATTTAAATATTTAGAGAAATTTATCATTTTCACACACCATAAAGTCAAATGATAATATATGGTTTATGAATATAATTATGGAGTTGTTCTGATGAGAAATTGATGACCATAATTAAATTTCTATTTGGGCTACTGGATATTATTAACTCCTATCATCATTTGATTTATTGTCGCGTAACGTTGTTTGTAAGTGTTGACGTTTTAAAGTGAACTACATCAAAAGTAATATAAATATTTTATTTCAAACAAAAATATAATTATATTATTGCTAACGATTATATATATATATATATATATATATATATATATATATATATATATATATATATATATTCATACTGTAATTTGAGAATGTGATAATTTATTTTAAATGTTTTTAATATAATTTAATTATAATATATTTAACAGAAAAATTTTACTCGGAGTTACTGATCGGCGATCATTGTCTCGATTACAAATTAAGTTAGTTTTAATTGTATAAGTTTGATTTGGCTAATGACTATGTTATTCATATACATAGGCAATTTGTAAAGAAAAATCTCTTTAAAAATTGTCCGAACATGAATTGTTCGAAATTGAAGAATGAGGACTTGAGCACGTATGGTTTTAGAAATTAATTGCAATTTATTTTATAAAACAGCCTATGGCAAATTTTTCTTAAACTTATTAAATTTCATACATCTACACAACTAAGAAAACATATAATTAAAAATGATTATGTGGCATAATTATATTATAACTTTCAAATAATTGATTTGCAAACACATATTAATTCTTAGACATTATTTTGTGTTTTATTGTTGAATAAATATTATTCTTGAATTTGTAATATAGTGTATGTTTGTTTGATTTTGGGAATGAAATAATTATTCGATAAAAGCAAAATATTATAACTTTTCGAATATTAGCAAAAATATTCGAAAAGTTTTTCCTTATGAAATCATGACTTTTATTTATCATTAATATCACTCATATGAGAAATTATTAAAACATAAAAAAATTCTTTTTATTTCAATATTTTTTAATAGTAGATTTTTTAGTTCGTAATAACAAAATTTAGAATAGTTAATTACTAATCATAGATGTTTTACAATCGCATTCATAAATTAACCAAACGATTTATACATGCACAGATACAAGTTTTATTGATGAATTTTACCAGAAAGTATATTTCATAAAGATAAAAACACGAAAACATCAATAAACTATATATTTTCAATGATAGATGTCATTAAAGAGATGTTATCTATTATAAAATTAAAAAATAATGAGGTATATATACTAAATAACGAACAATGTGGAATTAAACTTTATAAAAGATATTACAAGTTTTATGGATATACTATTTTGTTAATAATTTTCAACAATGAAAATATTGACTGCTTAATTTAGTTTTAGCTGAAAATTGTATTCCACTTCTATATATTTTTTTCTAGTTGTGTTTGATGATACAAAACTAATAGTATAAAAAATACTTAATTATTCGTATTATTTATATGAAACACTGTAAATTCTACTATTAATCGATCTTCGAAAGGACAGAGTCGTGTTGATTGTATCTTAAAAGGTTAACTGTAGTGGTTACTTGGTCGGTGGGTTTTGTTAGTCACGGATCGAGTCACCTGGACAAAAAGTTAAGATTGTAAGTGTGGTTACACGTATCTGAAATGAGGTAACCGTTCCGAATAACGGTTCTCGTCCGCCACCTGGGTTGATCTGAAGTAAGCACCAGGGAGTACGTGGATATTTCCACTGCGAAAATTCTGTGATGAGAGTCCTTAACGACACCGAGATCATCCAGAACTAGATGGCGGTTAGATATTGAAAATGCTATTTTTTTATTGTCTCATTACATTGAAATGTTGTTTGTTTTCAGCGATAATATTATGGTATTAATATTAAGATATGTTTCTAAAGCTGATGTAATCATATGAAAAAAAGGCAATAAAATTGATAATGTTTTCTTTGTCTTTTTTATATATGAAATATGCTTTCGTTTGACCTTCGTTTTTTTGATAACTGTTTCCATGATGTTAAATTTTAAAAATTGTGAGAATAAATTACGTTATCTGGTAATGTATATTTTTTTGTATACAGATTATAATATCAATTAACCCCTTAGCCTGTCGGATACGAGATAACTCGATTTTGGCATGTGTATTTATGTGCTTAAAATTTATAATTCTTAATAAGAATTTAATATTATAACCTTAAAATGAAATCAAATGACACGTGTTAAGTAGCAGACTATTATTAAAGTTTTTATTAATTTTCTGTTTGTTCTCAACTTTCATATTTCATATTGATATACCTGACGACATATCGCCACATTTTTAATATTTCAAACTGGAATATTTATTTATTTTATGATATAAAAAATGAAACATATCATATATTTAAAACTAAAATCGTTGAATATGCATGCACGGTACTACCTAGCAATCACACATGTCAATTATTGAAAAAGGGTTTATATTATTTATTTTAAAATGTTCGTGTATACATTTTAGTTCTTATTTAAAATTTTCATTTATGAAAAAAATCTAGAATTTGTTATGGAGGCAAACACGATCATGCAATCATCAATATGAAAATTACAACCAGAATTCCATATGTCGTGAATCCAATGTTTACCGTTTTAACTTATTCGCTGAATTGTGTATATATGTTAACTTATGATTTTATTATACAAATCGGAGTGTAATGACTTCCATGTGGTCGTTGTCACAATAACCCAGCTGCATTATATATTGTAATAATATAGAGACGACTGCCTCATAGGAGCTTTCACAACGAGTTTGTTCGTATAAAAGTTCGCTTGCGACGAACGCGATGCAGCAAGTTCGCCATCATAGCCACAACGTGATTTACCAACGCCTTCGCATATTGACGTCTAATAAAATCGGTGAAATCTCCTTATCTGTTTCCAATTCTATTGTTTTTAATTCTTGTCTTAATATTATTTTATTAATACAATTACTCGTGAACTTTGATTATAATTTATAACGAAACAAGTTTACACTAATAATTCGATTCATATATATATATATATATATATATATATATATATATATATATATATATATATATATATATAATATTTCGATTTTAAAATTTTTAGTAAATGCAAGTATGCAATCCGATTTGATGACTAATCATCTTGAAATATTGAGGAAGGCCAGGTGACCTTCTGGTTATAACGTCATTTGATCATCTTGATGTTCATTGGCCGTGTGACCTAGTGCCGCTGGTTCGATTCCAGATTTCTTTTTTTTCATATTCTTTTATTCCATTTCATCTTTTTTATGTTCTCGGGTCGTTGATCTCTTGCAGTTGAAAACCAGACTCTCAACATGTTGTTTTCTTTTTCGGCAAGATATATTCAAACTGTTTCATATCCATCATATCGTTCTAGTAAAACGGTCTTGTCAAGCCGATTAATTTTTGAACAAAAAAAAGTATCACTTATATCGTAAAAATAGTATTTGGTCATTTTGAACAAGAAATTAATGTTCATTAATAAATCATTGACCTTTTTGAGTCCTTAACGCGGAACCTTGAAGTCGCAGGTTTATCGCATTGAATTCGAAGTAACAGGATAAACTCGATGATGCACGATTAATTCTGATTTTTTTTCATCAATATGAAATCAATATTGGATCTACTGAGTCTTTAACCCTTAAATGTTGCAACACAGTGCAGCTTTTTTCTACTATCCACAGCTGTAACAATGCATCAGTTTCAATGTCACTATAGCCACGCATTTTGAATTCATTATTATGTCGATGTAAATGCACTTTAGTTTTATTCTGAACCGATCCTATCAAATGTCGAAGGTGTCGCCGTTTCTCAACCTTCAGACCACACAGAACCTTGTCTGGTTTTCGCTTTAGTCCTTTTATTTCCGAGAACAATCCAAGTTTGACCTCGTTATTATTGATCAGATACGCTCCTGTATGTCTTTTATGTAGAATTTAGAATATCCTTCATTAATTTCCCAATTTTCATATATCAACAGTCATAAATTTTCAATATTGATTAACATCGACCACAACGATATAACAGTAATTTGTTTAGAAAAAATTGACAATAATTTTGATTATATTTTTGTATTGGGAATGTTGAATACCTAGTTATTATATAATACAAAATATATTATCGTGAATTCAAAATCCGACATTATATTATCATTGTGTTTTATATCACCCGCAATATAATATCTATTATTATATTTTATTTGGTCTTAAATATTCTGTTACATTAGAACATTGGGCGGTTAATAGTGATGTTATATAACCACATATTTTACAGTTACAGTTACAATGCTTCAAGTGCTTTACGGAACGTTTCGTCGATACATTCTCAATAATAATGTTGATAAGATCGTGTCGATCATCTTTCGACTTTTTTTCCTTCTCCTGCTTCATCGAAGTGGCAATAGACGTTCGGAGATCGTTGAACTTCCGAGTTCAATGATCTTCTTTAATCAGATTTTTTTTGTATTGAAAAAGGAAAAATCGTGTTACCGCTTTTGCTATCTTTGTTGGACCTTTGAGATCTGTTTCTCTTAGTATTTAACAGTTCAAAGATCTCTTCTGTGAAACGTGTGCATGCATTTTACCACTCCGTAAGCTCGTTCATATTCATCAGCAGATTCGAATAGCGCTTTTAAATCGTAAACGTTATGACTTTCAACTATCAGACGGGTGTTAGGTAAACGTGTTGAATTTATGAAATCGACTTGTTGGACAACAACGTTGGGAACGAAACTATATATGTTTATATAAAAGCTTTTAGTGCTTATGATGATGAGAATGAAATATAATTTACCATGTATGTCGGTTTATGTAAATGTTACGTTACGACATTATATATGCTATCAAATATCGATTTTTAGATATGAAATTAACATGCAACTTTTTTATATATGAAAAAGAACTATGCTGTTTGCACACGTAGGCCGGTTTTTTTTAAATATTTTAATTTACCAATAATCTCGATCTTATTGTTGACTTTTTAATGCGTTCACGTGAATAAAAATTTGAATTCAACGTCTTATAACATAAAAAAGAGAAAGATAGGAGAAAAAAAAATTGGGACCAACGACCGTGCGTTGTGGTTCTCTTTGTTCTGTGTTGGTCATTGAATTGACCGTTAACTCCGGAAATCAAAAACGAAACACTTGTTAACCTTGACGATGACGACGAAATTGGAGAGTGAAAATGATGATGAGACCAAAAGAAATAGCTCGTTCATCGCACTTAAGAGTCCACGTCAGGCAGCCCGAATTCCATATCTGTAAATCTCTTTTGTCCCTATTTTGTATTAGAAATTTGTTAATTGTTTTTTTTTTAATATATTTTTATAGCAATTAATCATCAGTTCATTAATTTCTGAGCTATATCATCAAAAAAGTTAGCTCAGATAAAAAAAAACATTAAATGTGTAATTATATTTTAAACTCCGTGTTGTTAAACTTTTCACTTTTATTAAAATATGCTTAATGTATTCTTAAATATTGAAATTTGAATTATGAAAGTTCGAAATGTATAAAGTATTAAATTTTTATACTTCAAATTTTTAATACGTTTGAATTTTTTTTAAAAATACGGAATGTGTTTTTTTTTCTATCTGAAGAGGTGAGATTGAATCTGCAAAAATATAGATAAAAACTACAAGAATAATATTTTTTACCGTTTTAAAATACGAAAGATAGAAAATTTACTAACTATCCTTATATATTTCGTATTTTTAGATTTATATAATTTGTCGAAATGGAAATTTTCAAAAAAATCTTTTTTTAAAAATACTATTTACTAAAGTAAGTTATTGTAACAATTCTATTCTTTCAACTATATTTTATTAAAATTAATATTTTGTCCTTGAAGTGATGAAAACTTGGAAAGTAAATTTAACGTCTCTGCCATATGTAAATTTTGCTCTCGAGTTGCAGATAGCGACCTGGTTTAACACTCTTGTTTGTTTATTTGTTTATTTATTTTCAGTTTATTATTATTATTATATTTATGTCTGTTATTATCTGTTATTTAACCGTTAGCTATGAGGAGCATTGTCGCGGAAAAATATAAATCGTGTCGTCGAATACCAAAAAAAGAAAGCTTTTCCTACATTTGGACCGATGGCGATTTCCGTGAAGTAACATTAATAAACGTTGAGTAATGTTTCGGATGAAATCCGTTAATTGCGATGGTTTGAAATGAAAATGATTACAAAAAAGAAGGAAGACTTGAGAAAATTGACGGATATTTTCGAATTTCGCATCGCAGACCAGCAATTAGAGAGTTCAATTGGCGAAACTCGATTTGCTTTGATGGACTACGTGAGCTTGGGCTCGAAAGCTTTCTTGCATACATTTTTATAAAGACATTGACTTTTGATTTTTTTCTTCTTTAATATTTCACCTAATTGTATGTAATTTTATTTTACAATTGTATATGACATACGTCTTGATAATGATTTACAAGCTTCAGTTTTTATTTCACTATTTTACAATTCTTAAACTCATTTTTCTATAATTTCATTTCATTTGGTTTCTTCTTGATTTTAAAATTTGATAAATCGTAATACATAAAAAAAATAACAACTAAATATTCCATGAACTTTTAATTTTTAAGGTTCAACTGCATTATAAGTAAACAAGTTACATTAAAATTTATAATATTTATTTTATTATTAAAGTATACATTTTACATTATCCATGTGGTTAGCCTTGATAAATTTTTATGAGATATGAACGCGTGAAATTTGTTCGAAGGGAAAACATTGTTCATTAACGGATTAAATACTTATTTATTACACAAAGTGATTTTCCGTTCATTAATTGTTTAATTAATTCGACGGTAAATTTTCTTTATATCTGCGTTTACATCTTTGTAATTGTGGGAATGTAATTTATTATAAACAATTGTCGGAAACCAAAATTACAATATAGTTATGCGATAATTTCAATTATCGCATTTTTAGTTAATTTAACATGATTCAATTAGAATTTAAGAGTAATAAATTTCTATTATAATTAAAATATTTTTTGTTGGGTTTAATTTTTTACTGTTCGTCCATATTTCTTCTATTTAAATAGTTATTTTATATTTTTAATAATCGTCTTCATTCGTTTAAAGATTTTTCATAAAACAGTTCAGTGATTGCGCTGCTTTTTTTAATCGATAAATAATTAATTTATTCCAATCTACTTCTGTCGTATATATATATATATATATATATATATATATATATATATATATATATATATATATATATATATATATATATATATATATATATATACATGATAAAAATACAGTTGGAACATCGAATATTTCAAACTGATCTTGAGTCGAGACATTAAATTCCAGTTCAAGATAAAGTTACAATGAACTTATAAATTAGCATAATTTCATTTTTTAATTAAATATCTAATTTAAAATAAAATTTAACCAATTTGAAGAAAATATAAATTTCACTAATATTCTAGAGGTTTTTTTGATTTAATTCAGATTATGCTCCAATCTATTTATAGTCGGTACTTTAATTATTCTTTTTTTAAACTTCATAGTCGTATAATGTCCTGCGAATCACAGTGATTTAATTTTGATTAAACCAATAATAGATAGATATTTAAAGAGCTCCTAAAGTTTAAAATTAAACCCATGTGAAAATTGGAGTAAACATAAAAATAAATGTTCTTAAGAATCTTTTTCTAATAATGTTATAATTGTATTGATTATGTTATATATTAAAAAAATAGATAGTATAAAATATTTTTAGTAAATATTATCTAATGACGCAATTTGCTTTAAATTTAATAATGTATTAGTAACACACCCGCTATTTTAACTGAACTCATTGGAATATAATTAATGTGTTATTTAATTCGTCAAAAGCTTTCGAGCTCGTAAAATAAGGGTGTGGAAATTGGTTATCGATCTTTCTAATTGGGACGTATTTCTTTCAAATTTACGCTCTTTAAATAAATGATAATTATTTTAAAATATTATCGGAAAATATATTCGTATAGCGTCTTTAAATTTCGTTTAATAACTATATGCGTCTATAATTTTATTTCAATTTGTAAATAGGTTTTTTTACAATACTATATTAATATCCAATATATTTAATGCTATATACTAATTGTATTTGAAAAAATATTTATTTTAATAAATTTAATCGATTTCAGAAATTGTAGTCTTTATAAGTTTATTTATTATTCAGTTGCAAATAAAAAAATGAATAAACTAACATCAACATGAACTTTTATAATTATAGTTGTTGGCGAATTTGTTATTTTGCAATATCAATTTTCATTTACAAACATTTTTTTCATCAAACCAGTTTTACATTAAAGTCATAAAAATAGTTATTCTTGAATATTTTAGAATTTTACTAAAAAATATTTATCGAAATGAATTTTAGTTCAACTGCATAAATATTTTTATTATTTTCAATCGGTTTCCTTTTTTCCTTAAAAAGAAAAAATAGAAATTGTAATCAAAATCAAAGAAATAAAAATATTTTTTGATATATATAATTTTAAACTCATAAATTTTCAAAAAAGAGTATGAAATTCACAATTGACAATTTATTCTAATTTAGTTTACTGTATTTAAAATTTGTTAAAATCGATTACATCTACATACTATTACCTGATTTTGATTCTATTAATTCTATTAATACACGTATGAGTTTTCTTCGATTGTAAAATATATTAAAGATTATAAATATAATAATAAAAACGTACAGTAGCCAAGTTTTTGAACGAAAATCAACTGTGTCAGCTTTACGGTTAACTGTAATAGCTGTTTATAAATGATTACATTTAACAAATTTTTAAAATTTGACAAAAATACAGTATTTTTTTACGTTCATTATTAATTTTCATTTGATTTCTTTAAATAATTATAGTTTTCAGTAGTTTTTGTATATATTTATTTATTTAAAAAAAAAGTTATAATATAGAATTAAACACTTTGATATTTCAATTTTTTAGGTAATATTACATTCTAACCAAAATTTTAAAATTTTGTGTCATCATTTAAATCATATTATAATACAAACAAATGTATTTTTTTGAACAGGAAATGAGTAATTTTGAACTGATTATTAACGTGAACGTCATATCATATACTTAAAATATATCATTCTTATTAGTTTTGTTTTACTCACTTTAGATGTAATATATATATATATATATATATATATATATATATATATATATAATTACCTAATTGTAGCAATGATGAGTAATAAAGAAATGCTAATATAATATAATATTAAATATTTCAATAAAAATCATAGAACGCAGTATATGGTTAATGTCATGGTCATTAAATGTTTGGTTGCATTGAGAATTTTAATTTTGTTTTTATTACTACTGTTGCAGTTGGTTTTTTTTATATAAATTATATTATTTATTTACCAAATACGTAATACTTTTATAATAGCATCGATCGATTTTAGTTTTTTACTTTAATTAACCCTTTTTAATTGCCATTTATTTCAATGTTTCTTTAAACAAAGTATGATATTAATATATATATATATATATATATATATATATATATATATATATATATATATATATATATATGACAATGAAATCGTATGTTATAATATTTTTTTATAATTTTAATATTTATTATTGTTTAGACTTAATTTTATAATTTTTAAATATATAAAAATAACATTATCGTATATTTACAAATTTATTTGCCTTGTTTATATTGAATGTGCAAGACAAATTTACATACATTTATTATATTTTGATATTTAGCAATAATAATCAATAAAAAATATAAATATATAAATATATATATATATATATATATATATATATATATATATATATATATATATAATTATATTAGGTAGTATTTCTAAGACAATAGATCATCGTTATAATTTATTGGTATATTATTTTTTAAGACAAAAATCGATTAATATATTTAATATGAAGGCCATTTTGCTTAACATAATTAATTAATCCGCGTTAACGGTGAAAAGCTCATTTTTTACTCCTTTTTTTCATTTTTAATACTTAATAATTTAAGAATTGAAAATAATGCAATTAACGCCTTTTTATTAAATTTATTTATCATAAGTTTCTTAAATTGTATCGTTTTTTTTGTAAATTCTGATCAAAATTTATTATCAGTAACCTTGTTTACAACAAGGAAATTAAAAGTTTAAATTGAGATAAATGTATAAAACCGATAACGAAGATGCGAGTTATTTATTTAAAAGACGATATAATTACACTCATTCCATAACTGTGAATATTCCTCGCTTTTATTATTAAGTAAATTAACTCGCTTTTCACTACAAAATAATACATTTTAACAATAATGTTTATAAAATAAATGAAAGAGAAATTTTCCTCGTGACTATAAATATATATTTATACAATTTTGCAATTTATTCAGTATAAAACGGATCGCTACAATAAACGGACATGTTTTACATAAAAGGTAATTTATTATATATATATATTTTTTTTTCATATACACGTACCCCAATTTTAATGTTAAATTGAGCGTTCGATTTTTCATTCGCGAAAGTTCGGAAAAATCTCACGGTTTGAGAGCCATTGTCTTTCCAGGTGTACTACCTTACCTGTACATATAAACGTATATGTATATTCTTCTCTTGATAGTTTGGTGGGGCAAACCTCTCTCAACACGAACCGCTTTGACTGCTTCTTCTTCACTTCAGTTCTTCCACTTTCGGGAAACTATCTAGACCTGGTTTACAAACAGACCCCCTCAGTCTGTCCGTGTCAACGATTGCTGATATCGCGTAAAAATAAAAAAAAAATGTTTAGAATCTTCGCTTGAAACATTCGCTCGAGTGCAATTTGAGAATATTTAATTTGCGACATGACGGTGCTTTTCAAATTGAAAACGAGCTGCAGCAAAGCGCTTATGCCTTACGCTTCCAAAGAGAAGAAAAATACTAAAAAAAGACAGAAGAAAATATGGTGGCAATGTGAGTGCTTTTTTTTTCATTTTACAACCGTTCGAGGGTTGCAAAACTTGGATTAAAATTTAAGGCGAGCAAACATATTTGTATTGTTTTTTATCTGTTTGATTTATTTATTAATTAAAATGATTTGGAAAAAAAATAAATACTACTATAGTTGAAAGCGAGGTCGTCGAAATTCACTTTATTCAGTTTCAAATTACTTTTGTACGCTAATTTAATTTCTAGTGCACATGTATTTGTTAAATGACTGCATTTTTAATGGGTCATTTATTTTCTGCAATAATGCAATATTCTATAAAAATCATAACAAAAATCGTCAGCGTAATAAAAGATGTTATATATGATAAAATTATTATTTATGAAATTTTCGTCTAATTTTATCAGCATTTTTTAAAGATTTTTTATAAATTATTCCTTAGTTTGACTATTGTTAATTTAATTTCATAAAAAAATGTCAAATTTCCTATAGAAAAAAAAACAGTAATATCGGTCAATTTGCAAATTAAAATATTTCCGTCAAGGTAAATTATTTATAATATATATTATATAACTATTTTATATAGCTTTAAAAGTAAATTATGAAAACATGTAAAATGATAAGGAACATAATAATAAAATGTGATGTTACCATGCACAAATCAGTCGCAATAAATTTTCTTTATAAATATGTACTTCAAGGTAACATTTATATTGACATTGTTAAATTGAATGTCGTTTTAAAATATTTCCTCGATTATAAGATTTTTAATTTCTTCAATGACAAGGTTGCTTTATTTTTGCTCTTTGCATATGCGTTTTAATCTCTATTATATAACGTTGACTGTTGCATATTATTTAGTGTAACTAAATAATATGTATATAAATATATGCAGTAATTGTCAAAAATATGTGCGCTCTTATTATTTTTAGACATAACCTAACAACATTTTAAAACGTAATCACAATTAATTTTAGTTGTCGAGTCGTCAGCTTTACGCTCAACGTATAAAAATGCTCCTCTTTTCAGAAGATTTTTAATATATTTTAAGGTATGCGATAATGACGCAGATTCAAACTCTCATATTTTAAATATAGGTAATTTTAACCATACAAACAAAACATGTCTTTTATAAATTCCAATTTAAAATCTCCAAATGAAAATTTTAAATTTCTTTATCAGTGAAAGAAAACGTTTTTAATCGATTTTCACGCGCCTTTTCAAGGATTCAATTAATTAGTTATCGCAAAATGAATTTTTTTTGTAATTCGCGAACAACAAAATAATGTTAATTCACTTGCAACCTTATTAAATTAACTGCATAACGTGTCATAATATTACCATCGCGTTTCCGGTTCGAAAGGCTTTTAAAACACAAACCGATCTTACTACATTTTTTTTGTCAATTCGAACTGCATTCGCCTTGAAATATCTTTTTTTGTGACTGGTGCATTTATTTTGAATGTGCATATAAATTACACCCGAACGACCATGAAGAAATAAAGTACGAATTCAACGGAAATTCGTGATATATATATATATATATATTGAATGGCAGTTTAATTATACGTATGAAAATGTAATATATGTTTTAACGCCGTAATACATATTCAAGTACACTAGTGATTAAATACGCCGGTGGATAAATGAGCTCACAGTCATAACGTGGCGGGGGAGACTTTTCTCGCTGATTAAAAAGTTATTAAATTATGAAATTAAAATGATTAAAAACGAATTTATCGAATAAAAAAAAATAACATATCCGTTTGCTTGCACTTTGAGGAAGTCGGCTGTGACGGTTGTCGCATATAATATTATCGGTTGAAAACGATAATTGTTTATAAATACCGAACAGGTTTTTAATCGATAATTGAATTCAATACTCGATGTCTTCGTTAATTTTTGTCTATTTTAAATTGCGAATATTGAATTCTGTAAATAGTTCGATAAAATAAATAGTAGTCGATAACTTTTATATTACCAATTAATTACTGTTCCACTAAACTAATCCTATAATATTACAATAATACGTAAGACATATAATTTATTCTGATAAAAAATATATATTTTTTAACAAACAATAAATAATGAATAAATTGGCATACAGACAGGAAAGACAAAAATGTAATATTTTTTCCCTATTGCGGATATTAATTTATATCTTTTTATAATATATTCTTATCAATTGTCATATAAACAAATCCTACGATTTATATTTTATTTTTTATGTTATTACAGTATTTTAAAGCTCATTAGAAATACAAATCAATATCGCTTGTTTTAAAGAAGCACTATTGAGTTACTTAATATTTTGTTAATATCAAGATATAAAGTTTTGTATATAATGATAAATCGTAAAATTGAATTAAAATACTTAACTTCGCGTTGCATAATACGTTAAGGATGAAATTATATGATAACGATACGACGTTAAAACGCCGAAAACATAAATCGTTGTATTATATCGGTGACTTTCTGATCGGTCACGCGAGTGTTAAAGATGTTTCTGTTGTGCGCCAACTGTCAATCATTCTTGCGAATAAACCAGTTGTTTGAACCTCAGACACTCGACATTGACAAAGAAATAACAGTTCGAAACGGTTTATTTTATGTGTATTTAATTTCATTTTGTTTTTATGCATAATGCCGCTGTCACATAGTCATTTATTCGCGTTCAAACGCGAGATTTGCGAAAACTGCATGTGTTACACGGCTATAATGTTTCATACGTGCAACAGAGCTTTGCCTGTTTAAAATATGTAAATAATACTAAAATATCAATAAGATTTTTTACATACTACTGTGATCAAAAAGTAAGATGGAATTGCATTTGTTCTTCGCCACTTTTTTGCCAAAAACTCTACTCATATCGTTCCGAAACCACCTTATTTGCCTGATTTGGCTCCATGGGACTTCTGGCTATTTAGCAAATTCAAAAAGTCAATGCGGGGACGCCGTTTTGACACGATTGAGGAGATAAAAACCAAATCGAAGAAGGTCTTGAAGGCTATACTGGAAAAGGACTATTCCAACTGTTTCGAGGACTGAAAAAAGCGTTGGCAAAAGTACGTTTTGTCGGATGGGGATTACTTTGAAGGGACGAAATTGAAATTGAAATTCACCTTACTTTTTGATCAGTGTTATTACCGTATAATTATGTTTGCTATTAGAAATTTGTATTTGTATTATTATTTGTAACTACCGATGAAACCTTATCAGAACTCTTATTAGAACCTCGCAGGTGATTTAAAAGAACATTATAAAACTAGAGTACCTATAAGTAAAATTAAAAATCAGTTTTAGTACTACTAGTAAATTGACTATTAATCATGTATTGAAACAAAAGAATATTAAGTTTAAATAATAAATTTTATAATAAAAAATGGTATTTGTGAGAGTGATCATATTTTGACGCATTCACGATCACAATAACCGGCGGCTGTTGTGTTATTAGCGTCAGTGAAATTCTAAAGAAAGTATCGGATGACCCGTATTTTATGTGAGATCGCAGCGAAACACCAAACATAATTAGTTTTGACCCACTTGTTTATTATGCGCTTTATTCGACTATAACCAAAACAAAACACGAATTCGGAAAACGACGACATTATCATCATTATAATCGGTTGATATCTGATGTTACTGTCGAAAAAATCGCCTTCGGTTATATGTCACACGTGAGTGACACGAATTTTACTATCTATCGGTAATATAATCTCATTTGATATGCTATCAGTGATTATGTTATAGCACTTCAAATTATTATTGTATATATTATTATTAATATTGGATATATTAATACCTTTCGAGTGATAATTTGACTTTGTTAATTATATAATTAATAATGAACTGAACTAAAATTATATATTTTTAATAAGAACTAAATAATCCTACTCAAATATAATATTTTACGTGTACAATATTATTTTAATGTTTGTCATCGTCATTGCATATGCTTTGTTAATTTTTATTAATTTTATTAAATGTGAAATATAGTTCTTCTACAAAAACAACATTTTATAAGTCACCACGCCTAAAATCGATGATGAATTAACACAAATATATGTTATATATAATTGGTATAATCTTAGATTTTAAAGAATCTTAATGTTTTAAGAATCTTAACATTGATATGAAAATAAAAATATATTTATAGTTTTTCTATATATTATGTAATTTCATTTATGCAATAGATTTTATTTTTATTGCTTAGCAGTAAATTATTTACAGTTAAATAAATAAAATTCTATTTTTATGTTTAATATGGGTATTTTTATAGATTTATGGATATTGTGAATTTATACTAATTTTCTATTAATGCGTCACTGTTTGTCAATCTGCAATTTTTATTTTATTATTAATAATATTTGTACATCAATTCTAATTTTACAATGTTATCTATCTGACTTTTTGTGCCTACATTGGAAATGTTAATTAGGTAAATTAAAGATCATTATTAACAAGAATTATTATTTAGAAAACGGGAGGTACTGTATCAAAAAGTTCATAAATTGTTGTAGTTGTATTATATTATCTGTATTTAAAAAAAAAAAATAGATTAGTTTATAGTTTGTCACCTGTTTAACACGCGAAATATCTTTCGTACCGAATTGAGAATACAATAATTAATTTTATTTTTGAAGTTGTGTCATTGACGGTCACACCCTGACCGCTCGAAATGTCACAAACTAGTTGACGATCCCCGCTTAGGGGGTCAATTTAAGAATCCGTACGCGTGTTGGCGCCAATTCAAACTTTATTTTAGAACTGCAGATCTCATGGCGGATCAAGTCCAAAGACAAATTTCACAATTTCTATTTATTTTTTTTCCAATAATAAATGGATAACTCTATTATATCGATCTTAACAAGAACCGCACACCACCACGTGTGAGCTAAAACTTTTTTTTATATACACTTATCGATTATTTATGTTAAAACGTGGAAAATGAAACGAATACCCTTTCCTATTCGAATAATTTATGTTATTCCTGTGCCGGTGAAATAATAAAATGTTCATCCTTTCGACTCTATATTATAATATTAACATGATGAATTATAAAGTATTATCTAACAACTGGTTACTTTGATTTACTTTATTCGTAATATATATTTTTTCCTTATATACCTTCGAACATAGTGTGATTCAAAGTTCCAGTTATAACGTTAATTTTATAATTATGTCAATTAAGTAATGTGCATTCGAATTTTTATTTACTCTAAATCAGACACAATTAGCATATGAGTTGAAATCTAAATTTATGTCGCTCCGTATTTCTAGATGAGTCACCGAAATTTTCAAATAAAATAATTAATATGCGTTTATTTTCAGCAACATTGTTTAATTCTATTAGTATCCCATAAATCGCCCTTTTTGTTAATTAGGAATCGCGGTCGTAAAGTGATTAAGAACCACTGCTTCAAATATTTTTATGCTTTTCAGTATTGATTTCCAATTATTTTTTAAAAATTATTTTAAAATATTTCTAAACTAGGAATTTGTAATTCTTTTTAAATTAAATCCCTTCGCCTTTCCTTGTTAATTAATATAATAGATTTATACTTTATTATTACAAATATTACTTATATTATTTGGTTTAAATATTGAATAAAAAATAAAAATATTTTTTTAAATTCATTTTTAATAGATAATTTGAATCTCATAAATCCTACTGGATTTTCCCTATAGTTTACTTCAGCGGTTCCCAATTTGTGGTACGCGTACTCCTAGGGGTACGCAAAAAAAGTTATTACACACACACACACACACACACACACACATATATATATATATATATATATATATATATGTTAGGGGTACACACTAAGGAGATAATCGGGTAAAGGAATACACCAATGAAAAAAAATTGGAAACCGCTGGTTTATTTGATTATTTATATAAATATTTTATAATAATTTATTGTTGTATTTTGTTACAGTGGAAGATTTAGATCAATACCTGACATACGTTGGAGGTCCTGCTGGAGCGTTAGCCCTTACCGGCGTTGCAGCAGCATCGGCCTTTTACTTGGCTTCAAGGCCATCACCCGAAGCTCCTTTAGTTCCACTGGACGAGCAATGTGTTACTCTTAAAAATGAAACTGCATCAGTAAGTTGACACACATACTTGTATATGTTTATATATAAATAACAAAGAAAATACATAACGTAAAATATTTAATCGTAAACTCTCATTATCGCGTACAATTTGTCATGCGCCAAGTCTCAAGTTCAATTTTTGAAGTTCACTCTTGATAACTCATGATAATGTTCGCTTATTGAAATTTTATCTATAATTATATTCATTTTCGTACACCATTTAATTAATACGATTTTATTATAATTTTACAAAAATAAACTTATATACAGTTTTTATTTCAACGATAATATAATATAAAAATTATAAACATAATATACACAGAAGGAAAATATGAAAACTTTTCTGTAAATCGACGGTTGATTTGGGTATTGTTACGAATAAATATGTGTTTTATTTTATTTTTATCTACATTATAAAATAAAAAATCGCAAAAATATCTTTATATATCGTATAAAGATTAATATGTGATAAAAACTAAATGTTTATGAATAGATATCCGTACATCTATTATTTAATTTTTTCATTTGAGGTTAACTGTAACATATAATTTTTAGCTAATAAATTTTAGCCAATTATTATTATTTTTTTTTTTTTTGGAAAAAGACAGCGATGAATTAAATTGTTGCTCAAATTTTAGTTTTCCCGTTTGATTGACGGGCAATTTTAATTTTCATAGGAAAACACTAGAGTAGAAAAAAATATACGAATCTTGACAGACGAGTCATCAAGATGTATGAACGTTTTTTGGCTTTAAAACAAATCTTTTAATTTAAGTAAACAGTAAATTTGCGGGAAATTTTCAGATTTTCTATCCCATTCCGACCATTAAAGGATTGATAAATTATTTGTTGAATATTCGTTATCTAAATTTTGATTTTAATTTCTTTGTTGAAACTTTTTGATCTAAAAAAATAAAATTTTTTGTTTTAATAAATATCTTAACTTAGAAAATGTTAGAAAAACATGAATGTTTTGAACTTGATGAATATTTTATGTTCATATTTTACATTTATTTTCTTTTACCTAAAATGAATCATTTTTATATTTTATTATCAAAAAAATATTTTAAAATTTTTGTGAGATTAGTTTTTTTTTGTAAACCTAAATATATTATATCAATTTCATCGTTATAACAAATAATATTCACGTTTTAAAAACTAAGAGAAATGTTTTTTGAATTATTGCACAGGCAGTCCAATAAATTGGCGTTCAAAATAGCACTCAATTAAAAAAAGATATTAATTTTAATGAGCTTTTCGTATTTTTTCCCCTTATTTTTTTCTGATAAATCAACGTCATTGTAAGCATCATCACGTAGGTGTTTGAATTCAATAACTTTTTTTTTAAATTTTCGTAGCATTTCTGTCTTATCCTAGTTCTTACGTCACAACTGTGGAAACTATGATTTAAACGTCCCGTTTTGAGCCAACTTTTTCGGGCTCGATACCAAATATCTCAAGATCGGATACCCAGTATTGTGTGCGACGTTCACGGCTAAGGAGTATCTATCATCTTGTTTTCAATTTTTAAACCGTTATATTCCAATCGTCGGTTGTTTTTTTTATTACATATTATATTTAAAACCGATAGAAAATAACGAATTTGTGCGTTCACTAAAACAATTAGTTAATAGAAATCAGTGTACGATGAAGAATCAATGTCATGTTAACCGTGCGAAATCTTTGACTTAGTCGAAAGTGAACAAGTTTTTCAGTTCAATTTCTTATTCGTTATCGCATATCATCACTGGTAAACAAAACGAATTTTAAGATGCCTTGCTGTGGTTGCTGTAATTCAGTACCTCCAATCACATGGCCAATCGATAAAAACAATCAGTCCGACGCATTAAAAGTTAGTAGTGTAAGTTTTACCTGCATCGTGTCCTGCACGTGTAGAAGTATAATTAGTATCCAGAGCATGGTAGTATTGTGCCTTAGGATTAGTAAGATTGCATGAACTTGCTTCTTCTAGCAACGATGTAGTCTTACTGTGAATTTCTATTTTATTATCTATTTTAGAGAAGTAGTTCTTATATGTAAGCAGATATTGTAAATCATAAACTATCAAAAAATTTCTCTTATATTTTCATATTACAAATATTGCATATATAGTGAAAATAAAAGTAAGCGTTTAAAATTATCAACTTCCTTGTTAGTTAATTTTATAAATATAATCTTTTTTTTATATATAAATCGAGTGATAAATTATAATTAGTAAATTCATAACAAAATTTCGCATGATGTAGTTGCATATTTTTAACTTTATTTTAATGTACAATATTAATCAATATAGATAAAATATTTAAGTTAATTTTAATTTGCACCCAACACATCGATTAATATAAACACATTTTTTTACCTTTAAACCATGATTGTATTTATCCAGTAATTTATTTTTAAATTCCTTATATAAATGATTGGTAATCAATTACATTATAATAATTACCAATATATTTTTATCTATAACGATTATCAATATTGAAAATATCTAATATATTTTATTATTTATATGATCAAAATGTAAATTAAAATTTCATAAAAGGATACTTCTTATTGTTAAAAAAAATCATTATAATATACATATGTTTTATTTTTAGACTCATGATCATTAAAATGCTGAATTCATATTATAATATGATGCAATAATAACTAGAAAAAAATAAACGTTCTTTTTATCACTTTAATAATTATTTTTACTCATTCAATTCAGCGAGATGCAAAAAATATTTTTTAAGATGTTTTGTAAACAATGTGCTAGTATTAGGAACCGTTTAATTAGTTTATTATTAAATCAATAATTGCGTTGACCCTGAGATCATCAGCCAGTGGTTCAAGTATGTCAAAATTTGCGCAATGAACTTCTCTGAGGTCCGTTGTAGAAACATCTGTTGGAAATAAACAACACAATATGTAACAAAGTCTATTCACCAGACAAATTTAAACGATCTGCCAGTGTCAAATGAATGCATCTGGCCAAGTATTGTCATCGTCTAGCTTCGCAAATAATCTGCAATCCAAATTTACCATCCACAATTGCAATGTCTTATTCGTAATAACATTTTAATAATAAATATCAACAATGTAATTATAAATCTAGGAATCGTACTAAAAATCGAATTTATTAATATTTATTTGCTTATATTGCTTGTTTGTGATGGAGCTGCATATTTGATTGAATTTTACAATATGCGTTATTTTTAAAATGTACACATAGTTATTTTGCTCGTGCTACTAACCCACCTTTTCATATTTTATATTATATAATCCGTTTATTTCCGTCTATAAAATTCCATACCATCCAATGATTGAACTAGAAATATATGTACATATTATATATATATATATATATATATTGTTACGTCCCCGGGGTCGGGGGTTTCTAGGATAGAAAATGATACGCTCCTATTTGTGTATATCGGTCTTATCAACGGGGTTTTATTACTGACAGGTTTACAATAATCGGCAACGAAGTACAAGAACACAGTAAGAATTATAAATAATAGAAATAATAGAATAAATACATCAATTAATAAGAATAATCAAAGATACAAACATAAATCATTAATCAGAGATACAAACACAAATCATTAAATGCCAATAGTTAGAGATACAAACATAAATCCTTGAATGCCAATAATCAAATATACAAATATAAATCAATTACAGAGCAGTTAATAACAATAATGGACATACGTCAATTAATAAAAGACATACATAAATGAGTTACACTAAACAAGAGCGACAAGGGATTAATTACTGGTTACCAAAACCTTAATCTCTAAACCCATATTCCATATATGATCCACCGGATTGGAGTATAACCGCTACTCCTTCTGGAACCAGATCGTAGATATCCAACGTGAGACTTCTCGAAGAACGTCTTCCAGACACTCTTCTGGATTCGTAGAGCTCCCAGATGCCGACCAGGCCGCTCCTACATCCGATCGTCCTTCACCGTAGTCTGACGTCCTCCCTCGATCTATCCATCCGGTCCGAGCTTCACAGAGCCAAGGCTCTCACATGTGAAGTCGGGCAGAACTTCGCCGTTCCAAGGCTGCTCGCAGACCAAGCTTTTTGTATACTGGTCGTACACCCGTTTTATAGGCGGCCGACCTGCAGTCCTTATCGGTTTCAGCTAATAGCGAAGTGGTAACGCCCATTAAATATGGGAAATCCCGTCTACATTATTACTTTGTGATTATCTTCGTCGCTTGGGTTTTTAGAATCCATTAGCATTGTTATCGTAATCCATCTTGTCTATCTTCTTTTACATTTATAAAGAACAGGGTTTTTCCATATCTTATCTCTAACTTAACTAAATGCCGGTTACCTGCAGTAATTATATTTATTTCTTACATTAAACCCCCCAAGGTCGTAACATTGCCCCCTTCTAAAACTCGTTCGTCCCGAACGATGATAAACTCATTTTCTTCAGAGGGCGGTTCTTTTCCGGATTTACAGCTAATGTACTTTCGACGCCAGTTTTCTATGTTTCCTCCATGACTTTTCCAAAAACAGTTTTCTGTCGAAGTTGTTCTAACAATTTTCTCCTGTCCGGGCTTAGAAATATCCAATTTCTTCGATTTTCCACATAAATCTTTCAGCTGTACGCTTTGCTTGTTGTTTTTCTCTTTAGTGCCGGAATTTGTTCTCAACATCCTCACTGGTAGTGCGTCCGTGTTTATTCGGGTTTTACTCGTTGCTTTTCCAAAAGGGTTTTCCTTAGAAGCGTAGCGTTTCGGGCAATTGTAAAATAGATGATCCCTCTCTTTACACTTGTAGCATCTAGGACGACGACGTCGACGTTTATTATTCTTCGATGTCGCCATCACTGCTCTTGTTTCAATTTCAAGGTCATGACGCGCTGCTTCCACTTCCAGTGCATGAGCCAAAGCATCCTTTATGTTTACATGATGTTTCAGTTTCACTGCGGCTCTTACTTTCAGATCTTGGATCCCGTCCACAAAAGTTTGGACTAACATGTCGTCAATACGAAGTGGTAATGATCGGTATGCTTTTCTGACCAGCCTCTGAACTTCCGACCACCACATTTGGAGAGATTCGCTATCCCGTTGTATGCGAGTTTTCAATTGCGTACGGTATACACATTCCAAGTGATTGTCTCCAAATCGGGACTCTAATGTTTCGAGTAATTCTTCATAGCTGACCTTTCCAGTAATCTCTAACACCAGGAGAGCCTGTCCACATAAAGCCAATGCCAATGCCGCAAATGCTCTATCATTATTCCATTCGTTGGCGTTAACCACAGCCGTCAACTGTATTTTAAAAGCTGTCCATGAAGAAGTTCCGTCAAATGGAGGTACCTCGAATTCTTGTGATGGAGAAACAACCACGGTAGATGAAATTCCTTTTCCAGACTTTATTTCCGCTATAGTCTTTTCAAATTCTTTAATCTGAGCTTTGATCTTAGAGAGTTCTTCGCTAGGTTGCTGGTTCCTTGTCTTCTCATCCTCGTTGATATTCCCTTTGAATAAGAGCGACATCTTCTATCCCACTTCTGACACCAATTGTTACGTCCCCGGGGTCGGGGGTTTCTAGGATAGAAAATGATACGCTCCTATTTGTGTATATCGGTCTTATCAACGGGGTTTTATTACTGACAGGTTTACAATAATCGGCAACGAAGTACAAGAACACAGTAAGAATTATAAATAATAGAAATAATAGAATAAATACATCAATTAATAAGAATAATCAAAGATACAAACATAAATCATTAATCAGAGATACAAACACAAATCATTAAATGCCAATAGTTAGAGATACAAACATAAATCCTTGAATGCCAATAATCAAATATACAAATATAAATCAATTACAGAGCAGTTAATAACAATAATGGACATACGTCAATTAATAAAAGACATACATAAATGAGTTACACTAAACAAGAGCGACAAGGGATTAATTACTGGTTACCAAAACCTTAATCTCTAAACCCATATTCCATATATGATCCACCGGATTGGAGTATAACCGCTACTCCTTCTGGAACCAGATCGTAGATATCCAACGTGAGACTTCTCGAAGAACGTCTTCCAGACACTCTTCTGGATTCGTAGAGCTCCCAGATGCCGACCAGGCCGCTCCTACATCCGATCGTCCTTCACCGTAGTCTGACGTCCTCCCTCGATCTATCCATCCGGTCCGAGCTTCACAGAGCCAAGGCTCTCACATGTGAAGTCGGGCAGAACTTCGCCGTTCCAAGGCTGCTCGCAGACCAAGCTTTTTGTATACTGGTCGTACACCCGTTTTATAGGCGGCCGACCTGCAGTCCTTATCGGTTTCAGCTAATAGCGAAGTGGTAACGCCCATTAAATATGGGAAATCCCGTCTACATTATTACTTTGTGATTATCTTCGTCGCTTGGGTTTTTAGAATCCATTAGCATTGTTATCGTAATCCATCTTGTCTATCTTCTTTTACATTTATAAAGAACAGGGTTTTTCCATATCTTATCTCTAACTTAACTAAATGCCGGTTACCTGCAGTAATTATATTTATTTCTTACATTAAACCCCCCAAGGTCGTAACAATATATATATATATATATATATATATATATATATATAATTTAATTTATTAAGAATTTATATGACATATTGGTGACAACAATCATTCACCAGAATTTGGCCTTTTGATTAACGCAATATTAATTCTATTTGAAATTAGCAATATGGTAAACTTCACATTGACATGGCAATTAAAATATTCATACTTGAACTCGTGCCTATTACTCGACTATAATTTATAGTGACATTTGTTTATAATTTATGTCATACTTTCCGTTTCGTTTCGAGTACATATGGATATCGAGCTTATTTTTGATGATTTATGATGTTTATCTTTGTTTATTTTTAGTATTTTTCTTTTTTTAGAATGCCGATACGATTATCAAAAGTTCCACAAAATATTTTGAACGTCACGTTTAAAATGTACCGAAATACTTTTGGAATGAAAACGTCATTTTTTAAAGCCTTCCAAACCCTGATTTATCTATTCGGATAAAATATTATTTTTTTATTGAAAAATTTTGTGTAAATAATAAAGAAATATTAAATAAAACTAATTAAAGTAAAAAAAAAACTAAACTTTTTACGTATATTAGGCAAACATTTATTCATTAATATAATATCGAAAATATTACGAAATATACAAATAATTTACATCGTCTGCAAGATTCAATTATGAAAAATAAACTTCAATCACAAGTTTTTAACTTCTAACCAGAAATATAACACAAGTTCTCGAAAATATCACATTTTGCTGTCATTAAAAAATTAAAATATTTATATTTTTATTCTTGCAGGTCGATCAGCAATAAATTTATTTTCTACTATAAACAATACAAATATTTATTTTTTTATTAAAAAGAAAGAGACTATTAAAATAATCCATAAATGTGATTAAAATTTATTTTTAATTGTCGATATATATATATATATATATATATATATATATATATATATATATATATATATATATATATATATATTTATATATATATATATATATTTATATATATATATATATATATTTATATATTGTAATACTGTAATATTGAGTAATAGAATAATGCAGAAAAAAATGATGTCATCAAAGCTTATATTTGGATATTTATAAGCAATTTACATAAAATGATTTATCTGTGATGTTAAGATTTTAAAATTAGGATTTTAACAGAAAACCATATTTATTTTATGAGAAAACCAATCAACGCAAAACTAAAGTTTGAAAGAATGATTTTTCAGTAATAATAATCTTCTTTCAGAGGTTAATGACCATCAGACTAATTTCAATCTTGAATACTGTTATCTGAATCGATAATTTGTTATTGTTTTCATATTATTTTTTTCATTTAGAATATTCTTAATATCTTATTTTGATCACGACATAATTATATAAATCAAATGGTAAATAAGATTATATATGATTTTTAAATTAAATATTTGAAGCCTATCAATAAAAAATAATGTTTATAGATTATGCGTAAAAGTAATGATTTGGCAATGTAAAAAAAATAATGCCCTAAAACTTGAGTGAGGCCCAAACCAAGAAAAATCTTTCCCGTTACTATATTTGTATTGTGAGACTATTGCTGGCATTTAAAACTAACATGACCTTCACAAGAATTCTTATCCAAAATAGAGAAGGTTTCCCGGAAGGAACTTTTGGAAATCTATAAACGTTAATTTTTAAACTGAAATAGATCTTTGAAAAATAAATTTAGCTGATTCGAGAGATTTTTACATTATTGACAACTTTGTAAATTTAATTGACGAGAAATGTAAAAGGGATGCTTCCGCATTGGAACAGATTTAAAAATGTCGCGTGGGTTCAAATCACAAGGCCTTCGGTCTCGTGGTTATGATGATCAGCTGACGTTTTTTTGACCTCGTACTCCTTGGCCTACATCCAACGTGTGAAATTCTCTAGAAAGATTATTCAAATTTTCTTGGGGTTACGGCAATTACAAAATGTGTCCTGTTATATAATTTTTCGCGGCGTCTACTAAAAAAAATAATAAAAGGAAAATTGAAAACAAAACGAGGAAACGCATTAAAAACTAATTCAAGAAAATCAACGTTCACGTCTTCAAACTTTCACGATGGACCTAATCCAAAAATCGGTTTCGATTTATTTCAATATGAAAAAAAAACTATTTTCTCATTTGTAAATATTTTCATAGATTACATTGGTTCAACTGAGTAATCAGAATATTTTAATATTTTATCATGTCCAACATTTTCACCTACGTTTATAAATTCTCTTAAAAATATATTGTTTTAATTATTTTGCTTTTCTAAAATTTATTTCTATTTATATTAATCAAAATAAATTTTATTAAATATTAAACATAAAACACTATTTAATTAATATACGTTAATTGTTATTAACAATTTATGCTGTTTATGCATAGTTATTTTATACGATATGTTTTTTAGATTATTATTATTTTAATTAAAATAAAAGGTTTATCTTTATAATAGTTATTCAATTTTGATATTTAATTTATATAATAATTGTGTTTGGTTTTTTTTTCATAAAAAATATTTTTTTATCAACATTCAAAATCAAAACGAATCGATTCATTGGTCTTATATTACTTATTCTAACTTTTTTCGACTGTTTTAAAAAAATTAAAAATAAAAAGCTCCATTTCAGTTATTTTAATATAAACATTTTATAATTTTTGAACTGAAAAAGATTTTATTAAAAAAAAAAAAACTTCACAAGAATATTTGAACTGTTCGAATATAAACGGAAAATAAGGCATGTTTTTAAAATGTTCACGGATGTAAATGGAGTATAACGGAAAACACCAGCATAAATTGCAAAAATTTTAGTCATTGAATTGAAACCCGTTACATTAAGGTCCGTTAAATTGAGTTTTTACCGTACTTGTTTGGAAAAAGTTTGGTAAGAACTGCTAGTTATTTTGGTACACGCGTTGACATTGTAACGTTTTCTCAAATATGCTCGATTTATTCGAAAATAGTCTGATTTATTTCATTAAATACTCTTACATTATTTCATAAATATTTATATTCAGTGTGATAAATTTAGATTTCAAGATTCGTATACATTTATAAACTTTTTGACTGCTTGTCACTTTTGTCTATAGCCAAGTTTATAATTTGATGTCATTTTTATGTTTAATACGACTCGTGATTCCTAGCTAATCGACATATCAAACGTGATATGGTTGAACTTATATCGTGTCAACAATTTTTGCTAGAGAGATTTTATTATTTATGTCAAACATTCGCATCGGGGCCATTTATCTCTCGCAAACTACACACATAAACTCTTCAACAGCCACCAATTTTCTGATTTCATCAACTTACATCGTATTAAAACTGAAAATTTTGCACCCACGCAGTTTACAAGATTATGAGATCTCTTTATAGTTTTTGTTCATCATTTATAATACCATTAATTGTATTGGAAACTGATATATATATTTTATAATAAAAAAAATACAATAATATATAAAAATAAAATAATATTTATACTACAATACTTCATGAAATAATGATAATCGGTACGTTGTTATATTATATTTCAAGTTAATGTTTTGTTTATAAAATCAAAGTTGAAAAATAATTATTTGATTAAATAATCATATTATCTATTGATTCATCAAAATTTCAATATAAATTACTTATATACTTCAAAGATAGAATTTGAAGATCAAATTTGATGAATCAATCAAAGAGTTTACGTTACATTAATAGTGAAATATATCAGACGATTGCACATTATTGACTTACAGTTGGCCATTATCCCAAAATCAACATTAAACAACTGGTGAAAATTCATCCGAGTAATCGTTATTTTATTGTATCGTTAGCTAATAGTTTTTACTTTTTCCATTGTATATATTTAAAGATAATAAATGTCAAGTTTTATGCTCAACGCGAATACTTTGATTTCGTTTCCAACATGACGGTGAAATCCAAATATTTCGTCAATGCCATGGCCGGTTTTATTACTGAACTTTTTTTTTCTTTTGAGAAATAGTAGTAATAAAATATATTATTAATAAAATATAATCGTAGAAGTCACGTAGCATGTTTGTTAGTTATGTAAATTAATATAAATAGAAACGGAATAGTCGCGACCCAACAACTGTTTTGTATTAATCACCTCTGAATCTTCGAGCTTTTCTCAAGTAAATTACTCGTGAAGTTTTACTAAAATACGTGTTGCCAAGTTTTTTTCAAAAATTATAAACGCTGTCGACGACTTATTGATTCCATAATAAGGAGCGAACGTGAAACGATTTCTTATTTTTATATTTGATTTTAATTTATATCATATTTTGTCCATTCGTACGTTGAAATATAATCTTAATCTATTTGGGGGTTACGTCAATTTTAATAAACCGAAAGGTCCAAAGGAAGGAAAACTATTAATTAAAAATGTCAATATAATATTTGAACATTAAAGAAAAATAAAACCATTTTCTATTTATTTAAGAGAAAACCATTAGTATTTAAATTTAATTATGTGGTTGTGCCATAAATGTTGTTTTATCTTTTTTTACCGAATAAAAAGTTCTTAATAAACAAATTATTCATTTTTTCATTCTTAATAATTCATTATCATTTTAAACTTATTATTCACATTTTACTTTTAAAATTTTCATTAAAAACTACAATATTAAAGTTCAATATACTTTCAATATTTTATTACAATGTATTGTGCTATAATAAGGTTTCTTAGTTACTTAACATTCTTTCAACTATATAATCGTCTTATATATTATTAAAAAAAACATATACTCGTATATAATTGCCTTCATAATATAAATCACAATATATATATATATATATATATATATATATATATATATATATATATATATATATATGTATGTAACAGTTGATGTGTTATAAATTATATAAGTGATATTAAAATATCAATTTTATTATACCATCTAAAAAAATATTTTTCAACGTTCAAAATGTTTTTTTAATGATAATCAAAGTATTTATATTTTTCTGTTGGGTAAATTTTGTTCAACAACAAATATTTATTTTTAAAAACTTAAATTTTATTTAAACATATTATTAGTTCATGTATTTGTTTATAATTGATATTCTATTTCTAGGGTCCTGAATTAATTCGCGTGTCCAAATTCTACAAAGAAGCTAAAAATGGAAAATTTTTAAGCTACTTCCATGAAGATACAAAAACTCTTTACGAAGGATTTCGTAGAGGAGCAAAAGAATCAAGTAAATTTTGTTTTTGACTGATTTCTTTAATTATAATTTGAAAACGAATACATATTTATTATTATTTTTTATTTAGATAATGGACCTTGTATTGGGTGGAGGGAAGGTCCAAACAAACCATATGTTTGGGCTAATTATAACGAGACATTATTAAGAGCCAAAAACTTTGGCTCTGGTCTTGTAGCTCACGGGTTAAATCCTGGACCACAAACATTCGTTGGCATATATGCTCAAAATTGTCCAGAATGGATTATAACCGAGCAAGGTGCCTATTGTTATTCCATGGTTTTAGTTCCTTTGTATGATACTTTAGGACCAGATTCCTGTTCATTTATAATTAATCAAGGTATAAGATTTTAATAAGTATAAAATGTTCATTTCTTTATTTCTATTATAACATATTATTTACATTAATTATCTGCAATTTTTAGCTGATATTTCTATCGTCGTATGTGAAGATGATAAGAAAACAAATTTAATTCTTGATAAATCTCCAAAGAGTCTGCGTAAGTTGGTTGTAGTCAAAGAAGTACGACCAGCTACTCACCAAAGAGCTAAAAACCGTGGCGTTGAAATAGTTAAATTCACTGATGTCGAATTGTTAGGCGCTCAGAAAGATTTTCCTCAGATGGTAATTTATTTTATAGTATAAATTGTTACAAATTTGTTTTATATAAATTTAATAATTTATTTATTTTTTACAGCCACCAAAACCACACGATCTGTGTACAGTTTGCTACACGTCAGGTACTACAGGTAATCCTAAGGGAGTTATGCTTACACATGAAAATGTAATGTCAGCTTTATGTGGTGTAATGGCTCAATTGGGTACACATAAACCAACTAAAAATGATGTGTTACTTTCGTTTCTACCACTGGCTCACATGCTTGAAAGATGCTGTGAGGTAATTTTCTCATCATCTCGTTGAATTTTACTTTTCATCGTTTATTTATATTTTCTTATCATATTAAACAATATTCATTTTATTTGCAGAATGCTGTTTATATGGTTGGTGGGTGTGTTGGTTTCTTTGGAGGTGACATTAAAAATTTAGCAGACGATATGAGAGCATTACGACCTACCACTTTTGCAGCAGTACCTCGTCTTTTAAATCGTCTTTATGATAGAGCACAACAAGAAATTTCAGGATCATTCTTAAAGAAAACTCTATTTGATATGGCGATATCAGCTAAAGAATCAGAATTAAAGAGGTATATATCAAAAATAAATTAATTTAAGAAATATCTTATTTTTTATTTGAAAAAAAATTGTACTTATGTAGTAATAAATTGTACTTATGAATAATAAATTTTCAGAGGAATCGTTCGTAACAATTCATTTTGGGACAAATTAATATTTAAAAAAATTCAAGAAGGAATGGGTGGACGATTGCGCTTAATGGTGGTCGGTAGTGCACCGCTTACAGGAAAAGTTTTGACTTTCGCAAGATGCGCACTCGGTTGTTTGGTATGTCTATATCAATACAAATAGATGATGATTTGTATTATATTAAATACGTTATTTATTGCCATTTCAGATAGTGGAAGGTTATGGTCAAACCGAGTGCACAGCTCCTATATCACTCACTGTACAAGGTGACCATGTTCCTGAACATGTTGGTCCACCAGTTCCATGCAATCAAATTAAAGTATGTTTATTATATACTAAATTATTCATAAAAATGTTATATAAATCAAATTTTGTTTGTATTTTCATATTTAAATCAAAATAATTGCTTTCAGTTGGTCGACGTACCTGAAATGGAATACTATGCTACACAAGGACAAGGAGAAATTTGTGTAAAGGGTGCTAACGTTTTCAAAGGTTATTATAAGGATCCTGATAAAACTCGTGAAACTATCGATGCCGAAGGATGGCATCACACCGGAGATGTTGGACAGTGGTTACCTGTAAGACGTATTTACTTATTTTTGCCGTTTAAAAAAAAGTTATTTGTTTTTTTTCATATCTATTATTCGTTTTCAGAACGGTACGTTAAAAATCATCGATCGAAGAAGGCATATATTTAAGCTTTCTCAGGGAGAATATATTGTGCCAGAAAAAATCGAGAATATCTATCTAAGAAGTCAATATGTTGAACAAGTCTATATATATGGAGAATCGTTGAAAGTTCGTATTTTTTTTTGTTGCAATTATTGTAATACAAAATCTACTTTTACTACTATTTGTTATATGAAATCAAAAAAATGTTTTAAATTACATATCAAACTTACGATTTAATATTATAAAAAAATGCATAAATCTCTACAGATCTTGAAACATAAACAATATCTAATGCATTTTTTTTTTATTGATTATTTAAAGTGTATTTTGTAATATTCCAGTCTTGCGTAGTCGCTATTGTAGTGCCTGATGTTGATGTAATTAAATGCTGGGCTGTAGAAAATAAAATTCCTGGAACTTTGTCCGTTTTATGTAATAATCCTGAAGTGAAACAACTCATCATGCAAGATATGTTGGCATGGGGCAAAGAATGCGGTCTTTCTAGTTTTGAACAGGTACGATTATAGATTATCATCTTGCTCGAAAAATTTCACAACTGTAATATATTGTATTATGAAAGAAAAAATAATATTATTTATATTTTTTTTGTTTCAGGTGAAAGATATTTATTTGCATCCAGATCCGTTCTCCGTACAAAATGGTCTCCTTACGCCAACGTTTAAATCGAAACGACCTCAAATAAAGTCTTACTTCAAACCTCAGCTGGAAGATATGTACAAAAATTTAATATAAAAAAACGATTTTATAAATTTCAGCTGTATTTAAATTATAAGCAATCCACTTGAATAAGAAATAGTACACCAGAAATGAAGAAAAATGTCCTAATTATTGTTGTGAACAGTGAATTCTATTATTTTTCATCATCATATCTTCATACATACATATTTTAATAGTTTTTATACAATAGGCAATTATATTAATTCATTTTTATATCCTGTAAATCTTTTTATCTTATATATCTCAATTTTCTTTCTTTCTTTGCAAAGAACTGTACGAAAATAAAAATAAAGACGAATGATAGTCATGCGAAGGTTGAATTTGCTTTTATGTAGTGTGAGCTGAACTAAAAAAAAATTAAAATATCATTAAGTCCATTTAATATCTAAAAATAATCATTTATATTTTGTAATATGTGTTCTATACTGATTATTAATTGGAAAGTTAATATAATAGTCACGACAAATATTTTCCTCAATATAAACGTTATTTTTTTGATATTGGTTGTTATTAATACATGATTGATTTAAATTTGCAATTTAATTTATAAATGTAGTGCTACACAATTTTCGCAATAATAATACAATTGTACTTCATATCTACAACTAGATTTATACGAAGAATATTTTGAAATTATTAAGCAAATATATTGATTATTAGATGAAATTGTTGAAATTACTAGTTGAGTGACAATGGCAATATGTTGGATTAAGATTGTTGGTGATTGCTTAATTTGTTGTGAGCGATCATTGTTTTTTTAGGATATATATATATATATATATATATATATATATATATATATATATATATATATATTAGAAATTTGAATTACTTTTCAGAGTCAATTCGATTAGCGTAATGTTTTAAAACAACATTTTAAAAATGAATGCTATTGAAGACTGGGATTATGATTTTAATATATTTTTAACATAAAAAAAATGTACTTAATATCCAGCATCTTGTAAATTCGATATAATTCAAAAGACACTAATTGTGAATTATAATATTTTCAATATTATAATGTAAAAAAAAAATAAATAAAATAAAACATAATTAAAATATTTATTTAATTACATTGAACGATTTTTTTTTCAATACAATTTTACTAGAAAAAATATTATTTTTAATAAATAAAATAAAATACTTTAAGCTTTTCTCGTGATAAAAAAAATGTGTAATCAGCAAAACTTCTCAAAAAGTTACAACAACTGTAACGTAGAGTAGTTATGAATTAACTAGCCGTAAGTCGTTTAATATGCAACATTAAAATATCACATAATTGTTTAAGTTGTGTGAAATCACTTTTTTTTTATAATCAATAAGCTATCTTTCTTAATTACACTCTGTAATTATAAAATATTATAAAAAAAATAAACTCTGTCGTTATGTATATTTTTTTTTGTTTAATATTTATCAAAGTTATTTACAATAATTTTATTTGCATTTATCATTGATTATTATGTATAGTTAGTTATTCTTGGTTGTTATGTTTTTGAAGAGATATTTCTCAGTGTTTTAAAATTAAAAAAAATCCTACATCCATAATTTTTTTTAAATATTTATGGTCTTTCGGATTCATTATGATTATTTTTTTTGTGTGTTGTACTTTGCTCCATGTCATGTTTCGTATGAAGTATTTTATGCAATTAGTATAATAGTGCTAATTATTTTATCGGTCTGATTCATGAATATCGCTTTATGGATTAGAAAATATATTAAAAAACTAATAATACCAATATAGTATAATTTGATTTTGATATTATATATGATTTGTAAATGTGAAAGTTTAGTTATGTGAAATTAAATTATAATAATCAAATTGGACACATTATAAGTACGCGTATGAACTACGTTTAAGTTTCATTTAGAGGACGAAATGCTAAATTCAACAATGGGTTATGTTAATCTGCTTCAAAAGTGCCTTATGTTATCTGTGTGCTAAGACTTTTCAAGATAAGATTTCTTCACTAAAATAAATAATTGTATTAAACGCTCATCATTAATATATACAAAAGGAGAGGTCGAGAAACAAATTTAAATATTAACCGAACTTCATTAATCAGTTTCAATATAAATTTTGTGATTTTTTTAATAGATAAAATTAAACAAAAACTTTAATATATTTCAGAACCGTTGCTTTCTATTATTACTTGATTTTTAATAATACATTTAAAAATGTATTAATATATGAATGCTTCGATTTCGATCGGCACACTGAAAAAAATTTCTTATTAAATATAATGAAATAATTAATAGTGCTCTTCATTGTTTTCTAGATCACTTGATTAGTTTTAATACGAAATCTAAGAAATAATTCTGAATTTACAGATATTGTAATATTTAAAAAGTACGAAAAAAAATCTTATAACAGATACTTAAACAGATACACTCGTTTGAGTATCGTAAATATTGTTAATAAAAGAATGTGACTACTTTGCGAATAAATTCTTAGCATACAATTAATGTAAAATATTAAATAATTATTTAATCATTCTTTCTACAATATAAAACATATTTAATATTTCGTGCATAGGAATATATAATAACTTTTTTTTATGTACTTAGAGCAAAGGGGGGGGGGGCAGGTTGCGGGAAAAAAATATTATATTATTGCAATATAATCGTTGAATATTTTTAACACGCGTATTGTCACCAATATTAAATTCAAAACCCCTTTTATACGAATATAATAAATTTTTGGTTAAAATTTTCATTGTAGAACCAAAGAAATCATTTGTAAATATTTAAGCAAAATCATATTGCATTGAAGGCAACATGTAAACAAAGAAAAATATTATCATTATCATCTATAATTGTGATGGATGATGATGATAATTTTCATATTATATATATATATATATATATATATATATATATATATATATATATATATATATTAGGGTGAATATTTTCTGTAGTTTTTAGTGCAAAGTAAAAAAGTGTTAAACACAATTTAGTCACTAATATAATATTTATATTATAATAATGGTGATTTTGTTACACTGGTTTACAATTATTTAATTATTAAAGTTAATATTTATGTATTTTTTGTCGCATCCATTTTTTTTGTTACTTCACACAAATACAAAATATTTTAATTTTTTTTTTGCATTGTCAAAAGAAGATTTAGAAAATACATTAAATAAATATTCTAAAACAAAATTAAAAATTCTTTTATTTAATTTCATATTAATTAATATTTAATTATTTACTAACATATACCTGTACTAATTTATAATGATTTTTAATTTAATCATATAAATAATACAAAAATAATGTTGAACAAACATATTTTCATCAGTCAAAAAAAAATGATTTTCTTTTCGAAACATTCGTCATATATTTTTCAAGGTGATGTTATTTTTAATTCCAACACAAAAATTATAATTCAATCTTCAGCTTGACGTATAGAATTAGACTTTTCCTGTTTGGCAACGTTAAACAATAAAATTTTATCTCAAAATTCAACAAATTTACAACGTAGATAAAAAACTTTTATACATTTCACTGTCTTTTGATTCTATTGATTTTCAATAATCGTTTTCCATTCAATGATATATGTATTCATACTTTTCTTAGAAACGTTTAAACAATATAACATATATTGTGTTGCATCATATATAAACACTGTTAATTAATATATAAAATAAGTTCGCATTAACGATAACGATTCTATATATATTATCTATTTTTACACGTTTCATTACGATTCATATTAAATAAACATAATTGCAATGCAAATGTATTCAAAGAACGAAGGCACGAAGTACTTTTATCATGTTTTCATTTATTCTATACATGGTCTGTGTCGTCCTCGACTATTTCTGCGACATGAATACTTAAAAATATTGGTTCAATTCAAAATTCCTATAAAGTAACTGAACTTTTATGTATAGAAGCGATATCTTCAATTATTACAATATTTGCTACAAATAATTTAAAAAAATAATTCATATTAAAACTTTTTAAATCTTTCAAAAACAAAAAAATAAAATATCAGTTATATTATTATCAATTTAAACTATATTTATAATAATGTTTTTATAATAAAAAGCACTAAAAAATATTAATATAAATCTTTAAAAATTAAAAAAAAAACTGACTGATAACTATATATATATATATATATATATATATATATATATATATATATATATATATATATATATATATATATATATATATATTTTAATTGAATTCTAATTATAATTGGAGATTAATATACAAAATCAAAAGAAAAAACTGGTTGCTGTTTCGGCCTTTCCACAATTCGTTAAAAGTCCGGTTTTGAATTGCAGTAGTTAATTTTGATAAAATTAACGTTTGAACAAGCTTGTTCTATTTTATGTTATTATTCAAATTATTTAATTAACAAAAAAACAATTTAGTGTATATATATATATATATATATATATATATATACATACACACACACACATATATATATATATATATATATATATATATATATATATATATATGTATATATATACGCGTGTGTGTATGTGTTAGAATAAATATTTTCTACGAATTATAAATTCCGTAAAGATTTTAGATTGTCTTTTGATAAAAAAAATATTTCTATATTGTAATTGATTATACCGCTTCAAAATAATTATTAATACGATTAGATTTGCTGATACTTTGTTTTTTTTTAATCATTAATTTTCATTAAAAATAATTATTAATTTTCTAAAATATTATTGAATTATATATAAGGATTATTTTTGTTAAAAAAATATCATAAATGTGCAAATGTATGTGAGCGAAAATTATAATATTTTATTTATATAAGAAAGCATTCCAAGATTCCAATGATATAATTTTACAAATCTTAATTAAAAAAATAAATAAGCGACGAATTCTAATGGAATATATAATTAAAAATATTGATTTCTGATATTAAATATTATAATATATGAATTTATTTGTGAATAACATAAGATAGATGTCGTATTTAAAGCATTTTGTTTTAAATGAAAAATATATATTTTAATATATTATATTAATATATGTAAAAAAATGACAAAACTATCAATATTCCCAATGAAACAATGTAAATAACTTAAAATAGAAATATAGTAATTTAGAAGATATATTTATAATTTGATAATTGAGCGTTCCCATAAATATGCATATATTTTCAAATTTGGCGTTAATAATATTAAATATATAAAATATTATGAAAAATAAAAATATATATATTTATAAAAAATAAAATTTACTACTACGGATCTGTAAATTGTATTAGGAAATTATCTGGTAATTCTAAATTGAGCTAACTAGAATTTTTATATTCCACTTAGAATGTTAAATATTTGACAAGCATGTACACAGATCTATCAAAACGCTTTATTTTTATTGAAATATAAATTGTATTATATATATGTGTAAAAATATCGCCAAATAAATAACTAGAATAAAATGTAAATTTCAATTTATTCTGAAAACAGAAAAAAAATAAATGCGGTTCCATAAACAGCTAAAATATATTCCGCATTATAACCGTGTTTTTTGTTATGGAATTTTTAAAAATCACATTAGGTCCATAAAAAAGTACCAAAACGACATAGTGTTGATAGATTATTATATACCGCCTAATGAAAATATAGGTAGATAGATAGATCACGAGTCGGTAATAGAATATTGTTAAAAAATTAAAGATTGAATTATGTCTATGAATATTGATTGTCAGAAATCGTGAAAATTTCATTTACGACAGTCGTAGAAATCTTGTGAATATTGAAGATAGCCAACTGAACTCTCGTGGCAAAATAAATAATCGTCTATTACGGATGGCCGTCTATTTTGGAACGAGCGGAGAATTTTTCAAACAATCAAAAAAAAAAAAAAGGAAATTATAAATTATATTTATATATTCTACAGAATATGCATATAAAATATCAAAAGTTGTATTAATATTATAAAACAATTTTTACAAATATATTGTTATGTATTATAAATAATGTATAAATGGATTCGCATAAGAGATTATATAAATATTAGAAATAAAATGGTTTGACGTTGAAAGGTTGGTAACAGCTGTTTTATTGGAATCGAGAGAAAAGTTTGCAAAGTTAGCGCGGTCAGTCGGGCGAGTGCCGTCGGAGTGGGTGGTTGTGTTTGACGTCGTCCGTCGTGCGATTTCGCGATGTGGCGTTCGCGCTCGTGCCAAAGTGTTCTCGGTCATTGACGAGCGTCGTTCGTGTGACGATTGCACGATGACGCGGCGTCGCGCACGAGAGAGAGCGCGCGCTCCGACGCGCGTCCTTCCGCGACTTCGTTCGAAAATCGCACGCAATAAAAAGTACGCGCTCGTCTACCGAATCTAGAAAAAAAATCCCGAATTTTACCGCCCGTCGTGCCCGCGATCCGCTCGACTCCGAACGGTGAGTGATTTTTTTCTTTTGTTATTGTTGTATTTTTTTTTTTTGTTTTCTATATACAATCCTTTATTAACACGTGTTGGCTTTTTGACGTTTGCGCGAACGCGTTCGCTAACACGTTCAACGCCGCCGATCCGCGTCGTCGTTGCCAACTGTCAAAATTGCCGCTTCGCAGTGTTGCCATTACAGCATAATAATAACTAAATATTCCTAAATTTGTTCATTTTATTATTGTTATTATTATACATATATTAATTATTGTCGTTATACGCGGTAACGAATTTATGTTCGATTATTTGTAACAAAACCGGTTGCAGGTTCACATCTGTAAATATCGACCTTCGTTTTTTTTTCTTAACTTTTGATTAAAAATTGGAATAAATACATATTTCAATTACAATCATCTATTCTTAAATTTGGAGCACCATTTTACGAAATATTATTTGATAGATTTCGATGTATTTGTATTATTAACCCTTTCAACGATAATCGCTTTCGTGTTACTTCCTACTTACGTTTTCTTATATAAATTGTTAAATTATAAATGTTTTGTTATATATATATATATATATATATATATATATATATATATATATATATATATATATATATATATATATATAATGAAGTATGAAGTTTAACATATTGCTTTTTTCATTGATAGGTCGTATATTATATTAGGTATAAAAAGTATTAATTTTTATTTTTCACAATTTTAAAAATTTTGTCTAATGTAAATACCGTTTTCTTAAATGGTATTTACACTAGAAGAAAATTATTGTGTGCGAGATCATATATTCATAAATATGGTACATATATGCAAAATAAAAAAAAGATTTTTATTATCATATAAATGTACAAAAACATTCGATATTTATTAATATAAAAATTATATAATTTTAAGGAAAATCTATAAATATTGAACGTAACGATTTTAACGAGTATATTATTCATATAACTTTTAATATCTTTATATGAATTATTTGATATACCATAAATATTATGCGTATAACAGATATTTTAAAACAGCGGTTCATAACTTATTTTGATAAACATAAATTTTAAAATATCATTTCCGGTTGCACCCATTGTATGAGCTTTTAATTTAATAATGTTCGTATATAATTTTTATGAAAATTTTTAATTCAAAATAATGAACCACTGCTTTTAGATATGACGTAAAAATACCTTCGTAATTTCTCGGTATTGTTTATATATTTATTTATAATTAAAATGTCTAATTGCATTGTTTCTAATATTATATTAAATATTTGTATTAATAAATACGTTTAGCAAAACTTTAAGATTTTATTCGATAATCGTATTATAGAAACTATTTTGTGAAAGTTTTTTAACCTGTTTTCTTTGTGTTTTTTCTTTTAAATCTATAACGCATATCTTAATACTTTATTTATTATATTAAGTCTAATATTATAAATGTTTCAAATAATCGTTAAAAAGAGCATTTAAAATAAATATACAACATTTTATATTTTGTTACCATCCGTTATAATGTGTCATATTAAAAGTCGGAAAAAAATACCATTATAATTACGCGAAATACTATAATTATAATTGCAGCATTAAAATATTAAATTACTATTAGTAATTTACTATAAAATATTAGTTAAATCAAAACGAAATATCCTTAAAATTATTACTGAATACACGAGCACATATATATTTTGAACCACAGTAACTTTTTATCTCATTTATCGGAATATAAGTTTATATTTAATTATTCTTCATTTTTTTATCACATAGCAACCAGTTCTTTCGACATATAAAAAATTAGCATATCGCATATTATTTTATCGTATAATTTAATTTTTATTTGCTATAAGAAAGCATACAAGTTCAAAAAAAATACACACACACACATATATATATATATATATATACCATATATATATATATATATATATATATATATATATATATATATATATATATATATATTCAAATTACTTTATTAATTTTATATACAAATAAAATATTTTGATTTGTGTAAATTAATATGAATGCAAAGATTAATGAAACATAATTACTAATAGTTAAATTATTATCGTTTCGAATATTACATAGTTATATTTAAACTAGAAATATTAATAATTCTAAATATATTAAAATCTATTTAGAATTATTAATATTTCATATTTTAATCAATCTTTATATAATTTAAAACAGACATATTCGATATGTCAATTTTTTAGTTTTCATATCGTCGCTAAAATAAATACAAACAATCCATAGATGATACTAATTGAGTTTGTTTTTTAAAAAATAGTTTCAAATACAAAATTTTATAATTCTTCTTTTATAGTGGTTTAAAGAATGAAATCTATATCTATAAAAATTTTCAACCACAATTTGTGATTCAATATATTTAAATAAAAATCGTCGACCAAACATGACTAATTTCTATGTATTATATAATACACTTGATAATCAATATATTCCGTTATTAATTTCATAATTTTCTTTTCATGTAATGTAATATGAAAATTCTTCAATATTGACAACGTCTCAGGATCAGAACCGAACGTCACCTCATCATCATTTCCCTCATAAACCAGTTCGATGAAAAAGAGCCCAGAGCACAGAAGGGTTAAGCGTCGCGCTCGTGAAAATATAATAATGTTCTAAAAAAAATGAGATGAAACGAGATGAAATAAGATGAGACGAAGAAACGTGAAGGTCGCGATCGTGGGCAAAACAGGTAGATTGTAAAAGAGAGAAAAAAAATTGAAGTATTGCGCAAGCGGTGCGGCTTAGTCGTTAACGTGTTCGCCGGCGAACGTCGCTTTACGGCATCCTTGTCCCGCGTTCGCTATACGCCGTCGACGCGTCTCTCTCTCTCTCTCTATCTTCGCGCCTTCTAATTCTAAAAATAGAGCGGCAAGAGTGCGTGGCCGACGACTCCATCGCTCCTCATCCGACATGACATGATGACGTACCTTCGTCTGCTCTATCTTAACGCAAATCGTGCCATTGTTATATATATTTGAGCCCTAAAATTAACCCTAATTGAAATTTCATCCCCAAATTATAAATTTATTTTATCCAAATTCATATAAAATGATTTATTACATACATAAAATTCAAAAATAATAATCATAATTATTGAAAATTATGTCATGACACATTTTTGTGCTAAACAATTAAACAAATTAATAATTTTATTAATAGTATTTAGCACGCAAATTTACTAAAATATTGGTCTGCGGACCGTATATTCGACATCGCTGCTGTAAAATAATAAAAAAAAACTGAACAAATTAAAGCAGAGTTGATTAAGCTATTTAACCATGAATTGTCCCGTCGAACGTCACGGGATATTAAATGAAAAATGACAACATATTTTTTTTATTTTTAAAATACCGAAACTTTTATAAATATATTATTTTTAATATATGTATAACAAATCCATCCTATTTTATGAATATTCAAAATTAAAATTATTTTAAATTTGGAAGTGCCAATGAATCGCAACATTTCTATTTAAAATATATATTTTAATTATTTTTTTATTATAAAATAAATATAATTATAATATAAATTGTAATCCAAAAAAATCATATATTTTTTTTGTTATTAATAAAATACCTGTTTAGCAAATGCGAATTTATGTTGATATTTAAATATAAAGATCGTTTTCTTAATACGTCTCATTTTATTACGTACAATTTTCGGAATAATTTAGAAAGAACTTCTTTGGCATTTGAGAGGTCATCGCGTTATTTTTATTGCCAGATATTTTATTTATTTTAATCGATTATGAATTTTAATCGTTCGCGTTTATTAACAGAATTTCTAAATATTAAAATATCTTTTATATTTCAATTTATCACGAATAAAGTACATGCGTCAATTGAAGAAACATTGTTGCGGCGATTGTGGGCAGCAAAGCCCAATTATCTTCATTTTATTTATAGCCACATTTATGATTTATTAATCAATTTTCATTTCGTTTTACGCTATTCGACAATATTATAAATTAAAATCGTACAATCGTTTTTTTTAAATCGTAATCAATATATCGATAGTAACTTTCGATATATTCGTCTCTAACAATTTTTTTTGTACGCATTATTAATTCTTTTATGATTTTTCATTATAATTATAGACACGTGTGAGAAACACGAAAGTCCTGTTTTTATAGTTCACGTTCTTGTATTTTACTATTTTTATCCATTAAATACATTAAATGGTAGAACTAGTTTTTTGGTGTTGCTTATTAGGTACAGGTTGACGTTTCTTATGCCAAATAAATCTTAACACATTATTTAGATTATGCGAACAAAACTTTATTTCAACACATGTTAATACAATAGATATTTATTATTATTATCATTTTGGAAACAAAATTATTTTTTTTTAATAAATTAGCTAACTTAATACAATTTTAAATATTTAATTTATAACACTGTGATCAAAAAGTAAGATGAATTTGTTTATAAAATGAAAATTCTTTATTTCTACTTCCAAATCAATTTCATCCCCTCAAAATAAACCCCGTCCGATAAAACGCACTTTTGCCAACGCTTTTTCCAGTTCTCGAAACAGTCGGAATAGTCTTTTTCCGGTATAGCCTTCGAGATCTTCTTTGATTCGCTTTTTATCTCCTCAATCGTGTCAAAACGGCGTCCCGACATTGGCCTTTTGAGTTTGCCGAAAGACCAGAAGTCGCACGGAGTCAAATCAGGCGAATACGCTGGTTTCGGAACGATATGAGTCAAGTTTTTGACAAAAGTCGCGAAGAACCAATACAGTATGACATGGTGCATTATTGTGATGTGGAGGAACCAAGAACCAAGGAAAAGTTAATGTTTGTATTAAAAAAACATAATCGGAGTTTTTTTATGAGAATTAAATTTATCAATGGTTAAAACAGAAGTATTTTGAAATCACAGTATAAAACTTTTTTTTGGATTTAAGAAAATATATTTAAGTGGTTTATTTTTTATAATAATATATAGTAAAAAAAAGCAATGCGAGCAATAAACATAAATGTTAACACTTAAGAGAAGAAAGTTTATATATTTATTCGTCGGAATGCTTGTAGATGTAAACATGTAATTCATATCGTAAAATTCAAAGTAATCAAACGCCAAAACGTTTCTACGATATAAACCGAAGAAATGTGTGATACTAAACAATATTTCAATAGAACATTATTTTTCTAGCTGGCAAATATCAATATGAAACGCTTTTTATTACTAAAAAAATCCAAAATTCCACGTTCATAAATTGAAATTCATTCGTGATACTTAATGTTTTGCAAGCAATTACTTAATTTAAAAATTTGCATAGTATTCATAAAATTAGGTAGTCAACGATTGTGTTATAATGTATGAATATTATTATCTATAATAGTAGTTGAAGCTAAGCAACATTGAATTCAGTTACAAATCATACTCTATCGATAGATAGATGAGTAGATTACTAAAAGACAATCGCATTACCTTATATATAATAGATTGTGAATATTCAAAATTAATATGACAGAACACCAGGTCATGGGTAAGAATGACAACAGAATAAAAAGTACAAAACTTTTAATTAATTATCATAGTTTATCTCTATTGTCGATCGGACACCGGGTAAAGAAAAACTATATGTTTGTAACGAAATGTCGATAAAAAG